>JAOTQJ010000026.1:12714-26768 GCA_025642045.1 Solanum sejunctum | reverse complement strand
ATAGTGTAAAACCATGCAATTCAAGAGTGAAATCATGCTAGAAAATTCAATGTAAAACCTTCAATAGATACTTGTAACACCCTCAAGCAATTTACATCAAAATCCTTTGTCAAATCTTTCAATAGACGTTTGTTTCATACCTCAAAACATAGCAAAACAGTCATAATTTCATGAGCTTCAATATAGTGTGCAGTGATTTTCATAATAAGATAGACCAAATTGTAATAAACTTTAAATCATGAAAATTAGAGTAAAAGGAATCTTGGGTATCATGGGTGAAAGGAACCCATGAAAGAAATCCACATACCTTAGCTTTGGAGATGAACTAGTTGAAGATTAGAGATAGAGACTTGAAGCTTAAGAGGAATTCCTTAGATCCGGAGAGGCTTTTGAGACTTGAGTTTAGGAGTAAAATATTGGTTAGCTGTTTGAATGAGTATTCGGGAATGTTTAGAATGACATGAAGGTGAAAAATGGCTAAGTATAGGTATATCCACATTTGAGAACACTTAGGATGAAGACTTAAAAGTCTTGGACCACAAGAAAAAAATAACTAGATAGAAAATATACATGTCTGCTCGCGGAAAGGATGCGAGAATAGAGTTTCTTTTCTCTGGAAATTGTCATTTGGAAAATTGAAATTGCTAATTATTTGTTCTTAAATTGGGGTTAGGACCATTTGTCACTCAAAATGACCCCCTGAACAAGAATATGAAGTCGAATTTTCTATATCGGGCATGACGTTTCAGATATATGAAAATTATGATTAAAGGCACTTTTGAGGTACAATTTTGGACACTTTTTGGGATCGTTTAAATATCTCCTCCTCGGGAACATTCGTCCCCCAATGTCAAGGAAACATATATGAGAGACACAAATATGAAAATTTTAGCCCACATAGTAATGTAACAATGCACTTAAACATCATTTCCAAATCTCATCACAAGTGTAAAATCATCATGAACTTAGTCAATTTAAACATGAACATATGCAATAACATGAGGTGAAACTTAAGACTTGAGATCACATAAAGAACTTAGATCAATACTATAGGATTGAGTGGAGTAGAAAAGGTAAGGATATCAATTTTGCATGTCCGCTTTGGCCTCCCAAGTAGTACTTTCAACTTGTTGATTCCACCAAATGACCTTAACGGAAGCAACCTATTTGTTTCTCAATCTCTTCACTTTCCTATTTGAGATCTGAACCAGAAATTCTTCATAGGTCATAGTATCCTCAACAATACCCACAACATCAAGTGGTATAATGGCATTCGGATCACCCACACATTTCCTTAACATGGACACATGAAACACCGGATAAATCAAATCCATTTCTCAAGGTAATTCTAACTCATATGCTACTTTGCCAACACTTTTCATCACCCTATAAGGACCCATATACCTTGGGATCAACTTGCCCTTCTTATCAAAGTAGACCACACCCTTCATAGGTGATACCTTTAAGTAAACCCAATCACTGACTTGGAATTCAAGATCCCTTCTCCTCACATTGGCATAGGACTTTTGGTGACTTTGAGCCATATTCAACCTTTCTCTAATAATCCTAATCTTCTCAAGCGTCTACATAACCAAATATGGTCCCAACAAAGCCACCTCACCAACCTCAAACCACCCCACCGGTGATCTACAATGCCTACTATAAAGAGCCTTAAATGAAGCCATATCGATACTAGAAAGATAGCTATTGTTGTAGGCAAACTCAGTCAACAGAAGATGGTCATCCCAACTACCTTTAAGCTCCAAAACACATGCTCTAAGTATATCCTCAAGGGTTTGGATGGTTCTTTCGGCTTGGCAATACCTTTGAGGGTGGAAGGCTATAGAAAGCTTAACTCTAGTACCAATATCCCTTTGAAAGGACCTCTACAAATGTGAAGTAAATTGTGCCCCACGATCCGATATGATGGACAAAGGAACCCCGTGCAATCTTACCAAGTCATGAATATATAACCTTGCATAATGTTCAGCCCCAAATGTGGTCTTAACCGGTAGAAAGTGAGCCGATTTTGTAATCCTATCAACAACCACCCAAATAGAATCAAAACCCTTTCTAGTCTTGGGCAACCCAACCACAAAATCCATATTAATCACCACCCACTTCCAAGTAGGAATCTCAATATCTTGGGTTGGGCCACCCAACCTTTGATGTTCGACTTTGACTTGTTTACAACTATGATAATCGAAAATGAATTTGGCAATGTCCCTCTTCTTGCCTTCCCACCAATACACGTCCCTCAATTCTCTACACATTTTGGTGGAACTGAGGTGGATAGAATAATAAGAGTTATGGGCCTCATCAAGCATCTTTCCTATCAAACCATCAACACATAGTACACACAACCTACCTTGGTACCAAAGGGAACTATATCCCCCTTGGGAGAAAACCTCCACCTTGATCTCTTTCACCAAGTCCTTCAATTCTAACAAGGAGGGATCAAGATCTTATTTTTCTATCACCTCATCAATCAAAGAAGACGTAGAACAATCAACAACAACAATACCCCTATTTTCAACCTCTTCCAACCTAACTCCCAATCAAGCCAATCGATGCACCTCCCTAGCTATCTCCTTATCACCACCATCAACATGAGCTAGGCTACCCATAGACACCCTACTCAAAGCATCTTCCACCATATTTGTCTTACTAAGATGACAATGCACACTCATATCATAGTCCTTAAGAAGTCTAACCATCTCCTTTGCCTCAAATTGAGATCCTTTGAGTGAATACATATTGGAGACTCTTATGATTGGTGAACACATCAACATACATCTCATATAAGTACTGATGCCAAATCTTTAATGCAAATACAACAGCAGCTAACACAAGATCATGGGTAGGTTAGTTCTTCTCATTTACTTTGAGTTGTCTAGAAGCATAGGCTATGACCTTACCATTTTGTATCAACATACAAGCCAAACCAATCCAGGAAGCATCACAATACATATCAAGTCCCTCAAGCCCATCCGGCAGTGATAATATATTGGCAGACACAAGCTTATCTTTCATGGTTTGGAAGCTCCTCTCACATTTATTGGTCCACACAAACTTAATTTTATTTTGGGTCAATTTTTCCATAGGGGAAGCAATAGAAGAGAAACTGTTCACGAACCTATGATAGTAGCCTGCTAGGCCCATGAAACTCCTCATATCCAATGGGGTCAATTGTCAAGGTAAATTTCTAATCACATCGGTCTTCTTAGAATCCACCTTTATACCATCTTCGACACCACATGGCCTAGGAAGGCAACCTCCCCCAACTAAAATTCACACTTTTCATATTTAGCAGACAATTTCTCCTCCCTCATTCTTTGTAACACAACCCTCAAATGAGCCATATGCTCCTCCTCACCATAAGAATAGATCAAGATGTCATCAATGAAGACCACAACAAAGGAATCAAGAAAGGTTATAAAGACCCTATTCATTAGGTCCATAAAGATGTCAGTGGATTGGTTAACCCAAAAGATATCACCACAAATTCATAGTGCCCATACCTATTCTGAAAGGTCATCTTGGGAATATCACACTCCTAGAGTTTTACTTGATGATACTCGGACCGAAGATCAATCTTAGAGAAATGGCTAGCCCTTTGTAATTGGTCAAACAAATTATCAATCATTGGAAGAGGATACTTATTCTTGATGGTGACCCTATTGAGTTGTCGGTAGTCAATACACATCCGAAGGGATTCATCCTTCTTTTTCACAAACAACACTAGGGCACCTCAAGGTGATTGGTTAGGTCTAATAAATACTTTCTCCAACAAGTCCCTCAATTGTTCCTTCAACTCCGTTGAGGCCATGCGGTAAGGGAAAATAGAAATGGGTTGAGTATTAGGGAGGAAGTCTATGCCAAAGTCTATTTTCCTTTTGGGAGGAACGTCAGGAAAGTCATTAGAGAAGACATCAAGAAACTCATTTACAATCGGAACCAACTCAATGGGAATAAATTTAGACTCCATATCCCTAACCCTTACAAGATGGTAAAGACACCCCTTAGAGATCAACTTATGAGTTTTAATGCAAGAGATGAATCTACCCTTGACCACCACATCTTGACTTTCCCACTCAAGGATGGGTTCGTTTGGAGATTGAATTTGACTTACCGGTTCTAAAATCAATAGAAGCATAGTATGCAAGCAACCAATCCATCCCAAGAATAATATCAAAATCAACTATGTCTAATTCAACAAGATCACAAGGTAAGATTTTATGCAAAATGTAAATAGGATAACTTCTATAAACTTTTCTAGCAATAATAGATGCACCAATAGGAGTAGATACCTCATATGACTCATACAACAACTTAGGGTCAACATAGAACCATTGGGAAACAAAGAGGGTAACAAAAGAAAGAGTGGCACCCAGATCAATCAATGCATACATATCAAAGTCAAAGATTTTCAACATACCAGTGACAACATCGGGGACTTCATCAACCCCTTGCCTCCATGCAAAGCATAAAATCGATTGTGCCTTGGGGAACCATCTCTTTGGCCACCTCTCCCCAAAGTAACCACATTAGCACCTTGTGGACTAATCTCTTTGCCCTTGTTGTGATCTCGGGGGCATTCAACCTTTTTGTGACCCACTTCTCCACAACCAAAGCATGCATTAGTATCTCTCAAGAATGGGTCCCTATGACTATTATAACACCTAAGACACACCTCATTAGGAACCATAACACCAGCACCTTAGGGCCTTGGGATGTCATTGGCAAATCCCCTATTAGAAGCATGAGAGTACCCTTAGCCTTGGTGGATCGGGCACTCTTTTGGAACTTACCCTCAAAATGGGTCCTCTTGGCCTCATGCCCCTTCTTTTCCATAATTTCTCCTCTTACATTTGCTCAGCATAGGCCATCAAACGTGATAAGTCCATGTTACTAATCAACATAGCGGACCAGCATTCTTCACTAACCAAGTCGGAAACACCCATTACAAATTTTTTCATCCTAGATCTTGATTGGCCACCAAATGTGGAGCATACTTAGAGAGTTGGGTAAACTTGAGGGCATACTCCCTTACACTCATAAACCCTTATGTCAAACTTATAAATTCCACCAACTTAGCTTCCCTAAGTTCAAGGGGGAGGAACTGATTAAGGAAGGCCACCTTGAACTCCTCCCAAAGTACCACATAGTTGACTCCCTTTTCCTCCTTACATTGGTTGTAACATATTTGTGCTAACCTTTTTAGTTGGTAGGCTGCCAACTCCATCTTATCCGCCAGCCTCACACCCATGATGGACAAAATTTTGTAGACCTTATCGATAAACTCTTGGGGGTCCTCACTCACCTTTGACACATAAATTCTGGGGGATTCATTCTCATAAAATCTCTCACCTGAGAAGCCAATGTAGGGGCATGAAGGGCTTGGTCCCCTTGGTTGGCTCGATTAGCAACCATTTGTTCAAGCAAGGTGAGAGAATCCCTAAGCTCTCCATTAGCCGATTGCTCCTCGGGCGTGCAGGCTCATCTTTCCCTCATATTAGGCATGATCTAACAAGGCAAAGAACAATCGTTAGGGGGCAAAAGCTTGATTAAACTCTATAGCATGACTTAGAATATGAATAAGGGAAACATTTCCTAAAATGTTTCATCCTACTCATAGTTGTGACGTACAACACAACCATGAATAAGACTTTAATCCACAGGGTATGTTGGACCCCGAGGACCTAACAAACTAATGCTCAAATAGATCCTTTGTCATGACCCAAGCCTAGGGCCTAGATATGACCGGCGAATGGGGAACCCGAAGGAATCCCAAACAAGCCTCATAGCATATCATTACATATCCTTGGTTGCGAAAGCAATTAGAATGACAATAAGGTATAAACACAAACAAAGGAATAGGTACTAAGGGTAACTTCCAAATCATAAACATCAAGAGTCAATAGAGTCAAATCTCATAGCATAGATACATAACATCTCTAACAGTACCTCTACTACATAGATACGAGCAGGGGCCAAGACAAATCAATTGGACTCACCCTTATAGTCAATACATAAGTCAAAAGAGAAAGTCTTAATACATAGCAAGAGATCATAAGTAACATCCTCGGAATAGAGGACTTACCAACAAGTTTGATGGAAGTCGTACTAGCCACATGGAGGAAGAGGATGATCAAGTAGTACATCGGTTCCTACATGGTGACATCATGTAGGCATAGAGTATATGTTAGTACGTTTGAATGTACTAAGTATGTAGGATGCCATGCAACAAGAGATAGGCATCGTAGTCGAAATGCATAAAATTAGACAATAACTAGCATAATAATATGACATTTATGATTAGTGCTTAAGTAAAACATGCTTACGTTGGACATAACATATGTGAAAGAAGAGACCATTAACTATTGGTGGATCGTCACACCCTACCACCCTTGGTGATTGAGGTACAAACCTCATCAATAGGTTGGTGGATCGTCGTACCCTACCACCCTTAGTGATGGAGTACAAACCCTCTAATAGGTTGATGGGTACAAACCCCTAACAAGGATGGTAGATCATCGTACCCTATGACCCTTGGTGCCGAAGTACAAACCCCCTGATAGGTTGATGGGTACAAACCCCCAACAAGGTTACCCGGCACACAACCCCCGGATAGGGCATGGTCACATTCTAACATTATATAGAGAACACCATATATATGTATTCATTTAATCATCATATCATCATAATATAGTCATTCAACTCATAATACATGCCTTAGACCTTTAATTCCTCAAGAAACCATAACTAGACATTTTATCAAACACTTAGAGGATATGTAGTGCCAGTGTAATACTATGCGCTTCAAGAGTGAAATCATGCTACAAAATTCAATGTAAAACCTTCAATAGATACTTGGTAACAACCTCAAGCAATTTACATCAAAATCCTTTATCAAAATCTTATAATTGACCTTGGTTTCATACCTTAAAACATAGCAAAACTATCATAATTTCATAAGTTTCAATACAATATACAGTGATTTTCATAATAAGATAGACCGTATTGTAAATCAACTTTAAATCATGCAGATTACAGTATAAGGAAGCTTGAGTATCATAGCTGAAATGAACCCATGAAAGAAACCCACATACCTTAGCTATGGAGATGAGCTTGATGAAGATTAGAGATGAAGACTTGAAGCTTGAGAGGAATTCCTTAGATCCGGAGAGGGTTTTCAGACTTGAGTTTAGGAGTGAAATATTGGCTAAGTGTTTGAATGAGTATTAGGGAATGTTTAGAATGATATGAGGGTGAGAAATGGCTAAGTATAAGTATATCCACATTTGGGAACACTTAGGATGAAGACATAAAAGTCTTGGACGTCAAGAAAATAATAACTGGACAGAAAAATATATATGTCTGCATCACGGATAGGATGCGAGAATAGAGCTTCTTCATCTGCACGCCCTTGGCGCATCGCGCCAGGGGCGCAAAAAGCTGTCTAGAAATCGTCACATTGAAAATCAAAATTGCTAATCATTTGCTCTTAAATCACACTTAGGCCTATTTTCCACTCAAAATGACCCCCTGAACAAGAATACGAAGCCATATTTTAAATATTGTGGAAGGATTTTGAGATATATAAAAATTACAATTTCAAACACTTCCGAGACATAATTTTAGGTACTTTTTATGGTCATTTCAGGAACTACACCTTTCCCATAGAAAGCCTCAAACTATTAATAACAATGCTAGCATGAAAACTATTGTTGTAGGCAAACTCAATAAATGGTAGATGATCATCCCAGTTTCCCTTGAATTCCAACACACAAGCCATCATTGTATCCTACAAAGTTTGATTATCCTTTTGGATTGTCTATCGATTTGAGGATGAAAAGTGATACTTAAGTTCACCATAGTGGCAAGCCTTTTTTCAAAATTATTTCCAAAAGTGAGAAGTAAATTAGGTACCATGATCCAATATAATAGACATAGGAACACCATGCAATCTAACCAACTCTCGGATATACAACCTTGCATAATCTTCGGCATTGAAAGTAGTCCTAACCAGAAGGAAATGAGCCAATTTAGTTATCCTATCAACAATAATCCAACTAGAATTAAATTGCTTCTGAGTACGGGCAAACCAACCACAAAGTCCATATTCTTGTCATCCCGCTTCCAAGTAGAGATCTCAATATCTTGAGTCAAACTGCCTAGCCTTTGATATTCCACCTTCACTTGTTGACAATTAGGACACTCAGATACTAACTTGGCTATGTCTTTCTTCTTATCATGCCACCAATACACCTCTCTCCAGTCCCGATACATTTTGGTGGATCCCAAATGTATGAAATAATGAGAGCTGTGGGCTTCACTCATGATCACCTCTCTAAAACCATCAACATCTAGAACACATAACCAATCTTGATTCTGCAGTACACTGTCTCCCTCTTGGGAGAAAACATCTCTCTTTTTTTGGGCAACCAACATCTTTAACTAAACTAAAGCTGGATCCAAGTCCGATTTTTCCTTGACATCTACAACCACAGTAGACTCAGGTCTATTCTGAACATGAATGCCACAATCATTAAAGTTAACCAATCTAACACCCAATTTAGACAAACTATGACCATCTTTTACCAACTCTTTCTTTCCCTCATCAAGATGGGCCACATGCCCATAGATACCCTACTAAGAGCATCAGTTATAATATTTGTCTTATCGGGATGATATTGAACACTTATGCCATAATTTTTAAGAAGTTCTAACTATCTTATTTACCTCAAATTAAGATCTCTTTGGGTGAACACATATTGCAAACTCGTGATTGGTGAAAACATCAACATGAACCCCATATAAGTAATGTCTCCAAATCTTCAAAGTAAACACCATGGCCGCCAAATCAAGATCATGTGTCGGGCAATTTTGTTCATGCATCTTTAATTGCCTCAATGCATAAGCTATTACCTTATCATGTTACATGAGGACACAATCCAACAATTCCAAAAAGCATCACAATACATCACAGACCAATCTAAGTCAAAACAAGTGCCAATGTAAGTCGATCCTTCAAAGTCTGAAAACTCTTCTCACACTCATCTGACCATATAAACTTGGCCTTCTTTTAAGTTAACTTAGTTAGTAGAGATGCAATGGATAAGAAAACCTCAATAAACCTCTAATAATAACTAGCCAACCTAAGAAAACTTTGATATCCGAAGGAGACAATGGTCTAGGAAAATTCTTCACGACTTCGGTCTTCTTTGGATCAACCTTAATGACATTATCGGAGACCACATGGCCCAAAAAAGCCACTTCACCCAACCAAAACTCACATTTGCTAAATTTGGAAAATAATTGCTTCTCCCTCAAAGTCTAAAAAACTAACCTCAAGTGATCCATATGCTCCCGCTCACTTCATGAATAAATCAAATAATCATCCTAAAGACAACCATAAAACTACTAAGGAATAGATTAAACACTCACTTCATAAGATCCATAAACATAGCCAGAGCATTAGTCAATCCAACTGACATCAGTACAAATTCAAATATCCATATCTAGTCTAAAAAGTTGTCTTGGGAATGCCACACTCCCTGACCTTCAATTGATGACAACCTAAATGGAGGTCAATCTTTTAGAAATGAGTAGCTCCTTGAAGTTGATCAAACAATTTGTTGATCCTTTCCAACATACATTTATTCTTGATGTAACTTTATTCAATTGTTTATAGTTAACACACATCCGAAGTGATCCATCCTTCTTTCTCACGAATAACACAAAAGCCCCTAGGGCGATATACTTAGTCTGATAAGGCCCTTCTATAACAAATCCTTCAATTGATCCTTCAACTCCTTTAATTCAGCCAGTGCCATATGATAAGGGGTTATGGAAATAGGTTGAGTATCAGGAAGAAGATCTATGCCCAAGTCCACTTACCTTTTGGGAGGTATCTAGGGCAAATCTTTAGGAAAGATATCTGGAAACTCATTAACCACTGGGACTGATTCAAGAGTTGATGACTCAGACTCCACATCTCTAACTTTCACAATATGATAGATTCACCCTTTAGAAATCATTTTCTAGCTATTGAGATAGGAAATAAACTACATTCCCATTCCAGAATAGACTCATTTGGATACTGAAACTTAACCTTATGGGTAATACAATTAGTAGAGGCATAAGAAGCATGCAACCAATCCATCCCACCAGTAATATCAAAATCAAACATCTCAAGCTCTACAAGATCACAAGGAAGGACCTTATGCAAGACCAAAATAGTATAACACTGACAAATCCTTTGGGCAACTATAGAATTACCCATGGGAGTATAGACTTAAAAAGGCTCCCTTAAGATTTCAGAACTGAAACCAAACTTAAAAGCTAAAAAAAGAGTCACAAAAGATAAATTTTCACCTGGATCAAGCAAAGCATAAACATCAAATCAAATACTTTTAACATATCAATCACAACATCTAGAGCTTTTTTTATCTCTTATCGAGTATGCAAGGCATAGAAACTTTTATTCCTAGGGGAGCAACCTTGTTGGACTTTAGTATGGACTTGATCCTTCTTAGAAACTTTAGGACAATTAGCAACTCTGTGGCCCATATAAACACACCCAAAGCAATCACTTGTATCTTTTAAACATACACCAAAGTGATTTCTTCCATATTTGTCATATAATAATGTATTATTACACCTCTAATATGTGCCTTGGGAGGAGGCACTCTATTATTAGTAGCTCTTGGAATTGATCTTGGCCCTATTGGAAGAGATCATTTCTACTACCACTCTTGGAGTTAGTGAACCTACCATCATAACCTGCTCTCTTGGAATCATTCATCCACCCCTTCTTGAACTTCTCCCCATCAATCCGCTCAACATAGGATATAATCCTGGAAATATCCATCTCTGGAATAAGTATATCCATACAACATTCTTTTGCAACCAAATTGAAGATACCAGAAATAAACTTATGCATTCTTGCACGAGGTCAGCCACTAGCATAGGAGCATGCCTCTAGAGCTTAGTAAATTTGTGGGCATACTCTCGCACACTCATACCACCCTGCATGAGGTTGATAAATTCTGTCATTTTGGTCTGTCTAAGCATAAGAGGGAAGAAATGATCCAAAAAGGTAAACTTAAACCCTTTCCAACCAACCCCATTATTACAAACCCTCTTCATCAACCATTGGGTGTAACATACTTGAGTCACATCCTTCAACTGATAAGCAACTAGTTCAACTTTGTTATCTGAAGTCAACCTTATGACAATCAACATCTCAAAAAGTTCATAAATGAATCTTGGGCATCCTCATCTGCTTTTGACCCATAGTACTCTAGAGGATTCATTCAGGTAAAATCTCTCACTCTAGCAATCGGAGTAGGGGCATGAAGAGAAGGATTAGCCTGCCTAACCTAGTTGGTCACCACTTGAGCTAGCATGGCAATGTAAGTCTGAAACTCATCATGAGTAATTTGTTCCCATATCGGCTCTTGAGAGACTTGATTCTCATTAACTGAGGCCTATCTTTTTAGAGGAGCTTTTCTTGGAGGCGTCTTTTGTAAAAGTATCAAAGACATCATCAAAGTTAGAAGTCTTAAGACAAGGTCCATAGCACAATATAAGAAATTAAGAAGTGAGACAATATCTAAAATGCCATCATAGCCTCTCACTCATTTGTATGGTCCACTTCACACCTATAAATAGGACTCTCTACTTGATGCGGCATGTTGGACTCCAAGAGTCATTTTAAAACCTTAGTGTTTTGATACCAAGCTTGTCATGAACTGAGCCTACGGCCCAGGAATGACATGGTGAATGGGAACTCAAACGGGTCCCCAAACAAGCCTCATATCATTCATATATACATCATCAATTCGAAAGCACATGATTAAATAATAAGCACATAGTTCTAAGGGAAACAAGTCTTTAGACTCAAGCTCTGGGATGCCATCGAGAAAGAGAGTTACATGAAATCACGCAACATATAGCACATAAGAACTAAAGGGTGAGTAAGTATGACTCAAGCTATGTGAGTCTAAGGGTCTTTAGACTTTCCACATTTCCACATCTTATTATAATCATATCATCATGGAACCAACATTATGAGATAGACATAAAGGTAGTCTCCATAAGTAATAAGCATAGTGTATAACAAGCTAGTACATAGAGATCACATGATATCCAACAATGTCTCTAGACATAGAATGGGATGGAGCCAAGAAATGTCTCAGGCTCACCCTCAAATTAAAGACATAAGTGAATATAACATAATTGGTAAATAGAAGGTGGTTTTTGTCCTTAGAGTAAAGGACTCACTACTAGCTAGCTCACAATCCAATCTAACTGTCAAGAGGAGAATGAAGATAGTCTTAGTCCTTACATGGTTAGATCCTGTAGATAGAAGAGTATGTGTTAGTATGTTTGAATACACTAAGTATGCAGGCATGCAAATGCTTATAAACATGTTAACCTGCAATCGATGTTACATGACAAAGGCACATATATATAGAAGGAATTATATAGGAAAGAATATAATATTGATATTTTATGAAATCCATGATACATGAATGTTGTAACACTTTAACATATGGGGATGTGACTATAGCAAACATCTAAGACCTTGTGAGCCATAACATGAATCTCCCGATGCATACCCTCCACACTAAGATGAGAGTAGACTACTTGCCAAGGGTAGCCTACATCACACCTTTACGACCGAGTCTTTTCAGTGTGATGGCTACCTTACCTTACGATCCAGACTTTTCGGTAAGGGGTTTCATAATTATCCCATAAAAAGCCATCAACATATATCTATGTTGGCATGTAGTTATTCAAAAAGAGACTTTACATAAGGACCTCTTAAATCGAGCCCCCACCTCCAATCTCATTAGGTGCTAAGTTTACATCCCGCTAGAATACATATACATATACTTGCTTTTAAAAGGTGATTAAGTCTTTTAAAATCTTCAACATGCACACTTAGGTTTAAAAGCCAAACATACTTCATAATCATGCATATTTGGGCTAAAAAACCAAATCATACTTCAATTCAAGAATACATGCATAGGAGTAGCTCATTCATACTTTTACATGATGGTTTAAAACCCATAATTGCTTGAAAAGCCATATCATAGACATTATGTGATTACATGTGATGTCATAACCATACTTGCTTGAAATCATAGCAATAATCATAATTGGGTCTTAACCCATATCACAAATATCATGAAAATACTAGTTCATGCATGCATATGCCATGAGGAATGAAGGAATAGCATAGGTATTAGGAATTCACAGTAAAAATATCACAATAAAATGAAATCATATTAAATCCATGAAGAAAAATCAACATTCAAAGAATACTTGAAATAACCCATGCATAGATTCATAAATTAAAGGGACATGCATATTTAATTCTTTATAAATCAATGTAAATCACAATAATAAGACTAATATCATCATAAAATCGATAATCAAGTTTGCCCATAGCTCAATTTATACAAATTAAAACTAATTTAAAAGACCCACTTGCAAATCATGCTTGAAATTCATGTGATTGAAGAAATAGGTTTTGGGTCTTCATGATTGGAAGTGAATCATGAATCAATCCCAAATATATTGATTAACTAGAAGAATTAAGATGGAATTGACTTGAATTGAAAGCCCCCTTGAAATCCTAGCTTGAATCTCCAACACTAGACTTTGAAGATAGGAATTGAATTCTAGAGCTTGAGTGTATAATGAGAGTAAATAAGTGTAAGGAGTGAGTATAATCTGATTTAGGGGCTTAGCATAGGTACCAAGGTCCTGTAAGACCTTTAAAATAAATCAATATTATGAAAATACCATTAATTAAACAGACTTAGAGTTTGGTCCAAGGGTCTATTATGAATGTACCGCGATCTGTACAAAGCTCCACTGATCGTACAACAGTCCATGAAAATGTCCCTTTTAACACTTAGAAAAATATGGCCAAGGGTGTTTTAAATGAAGGCTTCACGGTCATAAAACTCTCCACAGTCTATGAAAGTTTCAAGTTTCGAGATGGTACTTCCATACTTAGAAAAGTTTAGTACATG
>JAOTQJ010000026.1:0-12614 GCA_025642045.1 Solanum sejunctum | reverse complement strand
GCCTTAAACCTCTCTAGAAGACACAAGAAGACACGTAAATGGCTAAAGGTCACCCCAAGGTTCTCTCCATAGCTCGTGGAGGTAACCCTAGAGAGGTATATTGATAAAAAACATTGGAAGCCTAATTTTTAAGCATCGTTTAGGCCTTCCAAGGTCTAGGTCCTTACAACCGCCTGTAGAAGCCTACATGATATAAGAAACTTCTCTCACCTTTAACAGAGACAAGTGGAGGAAGCTTCCCAATAACCTCAACTTTAGCTCTATCAGCTTTATACCTTTGATGTATATCTGCTATCCTAAATAATACCTTTTTTCTTTACTATGAAGTGACACTATTCGCAATTCAGCACAAGATGACATTCTTTGCATCCCAAAGCACATCATGCAAATACCTCAAGAAATCCTTAAATGAATCTCCAACCACACTGAAGTCATCCATAAATACTTCAATAGTGTCCTCCATAATGTCTGAGAAGATAGAAATCATACATCTCAAAAATATATCTAGAGCATTACACAATCTAAATGGCATCTCCTTTTCATGCTTAAAATGAAATATTTATCAAATTTTCTAACTTGGTCAATTGCACACCATGACATTTTATATATTACATCACTTACATACTTAGTCCATGTTATGTACTAATACATTGTCACACCCCAAGCTCACACACTGGGCATGGCCGACACTCAAAATCATTTCTGATCCCAAGCGAACCACTTGCTTGGCTACTTTACTCAGCAAAAAACTTAAATGACAAAGTTAGGCATAGGTAAGATGTACTAAAGAAACTACAATAGTCTGATAATCAAAACAAAGGAAATATCTCAGTAACATCTAAAAAAGAGAATTGAAACTCCTGTCATAAAGTCTATGGAACCTCTAACTAGAATAATCTGAAAAAACTACCATTACAGGCCCACGATAATCACAACTGAAAATAAATACAAAAACAGAAGTAAAGACTCCAAAGCCTTACTGGTAAGAGGCCTTACCAATGGCTAAATGAAATGTTGGTCCTAAACGAAGCATCTACTGAGGAACTCTGTCACCTGTGTCTACATTATATAACAATGCAGGTCTAAAAAACGTCAATATGTGGAATATACAATATGTAAAATAGTCAAAATTGAGAACTTAGAATAAGGTAATATACATAAAGTAATTAAATCTTGTCTCAAAATAGGATAACTTGAGTAATAAGTAAAGTGCATGTTGAAAGTAAAAACATTTGTTGAAACTCTATATATGGAAACAAGTTTACTTTAGATTAGGGAGTTTCTCTAACTGACAATCATCACTCTGAGCTTTGTGACGATATCACACCTTCTCCTGACTACCAGAGTGGTCCAATACTTGCCAAGATAAGGGACGAAAACTAGGGGAGTGGATCCATCCCAAAACTAGGCCATCTCAGTGGCAACTGAAGAGTTGTACTCTTGGTAAAATTCTATCATATGCCATATAGTGTATGAGTTTGAGTTATTAGTACTCTCACTCATATCGATGCTCAATACTACTCCTAAAATAACTTTTATAATGCTCATAACTTTAAGCGTAAGAATTCTCAAATGCCTTTTTAATCTTTTGGGACTTACCCCAACTTTAACTTTTTTGAAACCTTTCTCAACTTATCACTTCTCTTTGACTGAACTTGTATCAATGCAAAGTGTCTCAAAATATAATTTTGTTACTTAGCTATCTTGTAAATACAGAGGTTTTAAGTATTCCATAAACTCAACTCAAAACTGTAAATATAATGGCTTTCATATAATATCAAGGGTTCTTATAAATGCAACCATAACCATGAAACCTTTAATTAATATCTTAACTGAGTAGTGAAATCAGTAGGAATCATGATTTTTTATCAAGAAAATTGCATGAGCTGTACTTTAATGAAATTAATTAGTAATGGAGGAAATCTTAACCTCAACTTATAAATATGATCCTGGGTAGAAACTGATAGTTAAAGATGCTAGAATAGTAGTAGAATAACTTTTGAAGGGCCTTACATACCTGGGGGATTAGTTTCTTGAAGAAATTAAAGAAGGTTCTTGAAAGTCCTAGCTTTTTCCCCTTAGAAACTACGTTATGAGTTTGGAGAGATTTTGAATGTTAATGATATGAAGAATTATGTTCTAGGGATTTACTTAAGTGAAAACTGAAAAGTTTAGGCTTAAATGGCTTACTAAACAAATATTGATGAGGTCGACTATGAGACCCTCTAGGTCCTATAAAAGCTTCTAAGGCCCATAGGTAGCGTTCCACAAACTTCTGAGAAAATTCTGGGTCTCTGGATCACTTTTATAAGCCCATTCTGTGGCTCGCAGAAGGTTCTACTACTCGTAGAATAGTCAGCAAAGTCTGGGGCCAAAAATGTGAAGTTCCAAAACTTTTTCCACAAATTAGAAGATGGGACTACTTTGATTTATGGCTCGTAAAGAGGTTTTGTAATTCACCTCTGTTTTGACGATCTTTAGTAAAATAGCCATAACTTTTGACTCCAAACTCCAAATGAGGTGAAATCAGTTGCGTTGGTAAGTTAATTCAAAGAGATTTCATTTGGAAGGTCATGAGACATATAATTCTTTATATGCTAAGAGTTAGACCATTTAAAATTGACTCTTGCATAATTTGAGGCTAGAAACTCAATTTATAGGAATGTTTTGAACTCGACTAAAAACTAGAGGTCTCTTGTGACCCTAAAACACTTCCCACATATAAGGGTGAAGCTTGAAACATAGGTACAGGATAGAGTTATGGGGTGTCACAACATCTCCCCCTTAGAATCATTCATCCTTGAATAAAGGTAAAACTAGGGAATATATGCATGTTTGCTACTCGTGAACTAGTTTATCAACAAGATGCTATTCAGATATCTTATTACTCATATTTATGGATGTATCTCAACTCAATAATAGGAACAAGGAATATTATCTTCATTCCCATAATTTGAAGGGATGAATAGGTAAGGATATCTAGCTTTCATATCATTCTCAACTTCGCAGATGGCTTCATTGACGAATTGTTTCCTCCACAATACTTTAACAAAATCAATCTCCTTAGTCCTCAATTTACAAACTTGTCGATCTAGTATTTTAATTGAGATCTCTTCATATGTCAAAATGTCTTTGACTCCAATACTCTCTAAAGTCACAACCAGTGTGGGGTCTCCCAAACATTTCTTAAGCATAGAAATGTGGAATACTGGATGAATAGCAGCTAACTATTATGGTAATTCTAATTCATATACCATATTAACAATCCTCCTAACAATCTACTATGGGCCAAAACATTAAGGAATAAGTTTCCTCTTTTTCCCTAATCTCATAACTCTCTTTATTGGTGAAACCTTTAGGTAAACCCAATCACCTACCTCAAATTCTAAATCTCTCCTTCTAACATCAGTATAAGACTTACAATCAGCTTTAGGCTGTCCTTAATCTTTCTTGAATAACTTTCACCTTATCCATAGCTTGATGGACTAAATCAAGTCCTATCAATCCTGCCTCACCAACTTCAAACCATCCAATAGGCAATCTATACCTCCTACCATAAAGGGCCTCATATGGTGACATTTGTATGCGGGTTTGGAAACTATTGTTATAGGAAAATTTAATCAAGGGTAAGTGATCATCCCAACTATCTTTAAAGTCTATAACACATGCCATCAACATATCCTCAAGAGTTTGTATGGTCAACTTTGCTTGCCCATCTATCTGGGGATGAAAGGCTATACAAAGATTTACTTTCGTACCAAGCCCTTTCTGAAAGGACTTCTAAAATTGTGTTGTCAACTAAGCTCCTCTATCAGAAATGATAGATATGGGAACCCTATGCAATCTAAAAATCTCCTTAATGTAAAGTTTAGCATAGTCCTCAACTGTGTTAGTCATCTTGACAGGTAAGAAGTGAGTTGACTTGGTCATCCTGTCTACTATTACCCATATCGAATCATGTTGTCTACGAGATTGAGGTAAGCCTATTATGAATTTTATGTTAATAATCTCCCACTTCAACTCTAGAATTTTAATATACTGGGCCACACCACAAGGCCTTTGGTGCTCTACCTTAACTTGCTGACAAACTGGGCACCTGACATGAACTTTGCAATGTCCTTATTCACGTCACCCCACCAATAAACCTCTCGTAAATATCTATACATTTTTATTATACCTAGGTAAATAGAGTATTTGGCGTTGTGAGCCTCAGCTAGAATCCTGTCTCTAAGTCCATTAATGTTTGTTACACATAGCCTGCCTTGGTATCTTAGGACTATATCTCTCCCTTTTGCAAATACTAATACTTTTTGCTTCTGAACATCTTCTTTCAACTGAAGGAAGATATCCTGGTCTTGCTTTTATTTTCTACCACAAAGGATGACTCTACCCATTTTTTATAATCGCACCACCGTTGTCAGAATCTTCAATTTGTACTTCCAAAAGTGCTAGTCTACGCACCTCCTTAACTTGTTCTTTCTTTCCATCCTCAATGTGTGCAGTGCTCCCTATGGTCAACCTGCTAAAAGCATCAACAACTACATTAGCTTTACCTAGGTGATAGAAGATGCTCATGTTATAGTCCTTCAATAACTCCAACCATCTCTTCTGGCTCAAGTTCAGCTCTTTTTCGCTGAATACATACTGCAAGCTCTTGTGGTCCATAAATACATCTACATGCCCACCATAAAGATAGTGTCTCTAGATTTTGAGAGTAAACACCACAAAAGCAAGCTCAAGATTATGAGTTGGGTAGTTCTTCTCATCAGTCTTAAGCTATATCACCTTGCCTCTTTGCATTAATACGTATCCCAACCCAACTCTGGAAGCCTCGCAATATATAACAAAGTCATCAGTTCCCTTGGGTAGGGATAAAGCCAGAGCTATAGTTAGGCTAGTTTTCAATTCTTGGAAACACTTCTCACAAGCTTCAGACCATATGAAGTTAACCTTTTTCTGAGTTAGCTTAGTGAAGGGTGCTGAGGTAGATAAAAATCCCTCTACAAAATGCCTATAGTAACATACCAAACTGAAGAAACTCCTTATCTCTGTTGGAGTTATGGGTCTTGGCCAGTTCTTTACTGCCTCAATCTTTTGAGAATCAACTTGAATGCCTTTATCAGAAACAATATGATCCAAAAATGCCATAGATGCTAACCAGAACTCACATTTGGAAAATTTGGCATACAATTGTTAGTCCTTAAGGGTCTGAAGGATAATTCTAAGATGATTGACATGTTCCGCCTCATTACGGAAGTAGACCAGAATGTCATCTATGAACATAATGACGAACATATCTAGGTACGACCTCAACACCCTATTCATAAGATCTATGAATATCACTGGTGCATTTCTCAGTCCAAATGACATGACCAAGAACTCATAATAACCAAAGAGGGTTCTGAAAGTTGTCATAGGGATGTCACTTTCTCTAACCTTGAGCGGATGGTACCAAGATCTGAGGTTTATTTTGGAGAAACAAGTAGCACCCTAGAGTTGGTCAAATAGGTCATCAATCTTGGGAAGGGAATACCTGTTCTTTATGGTGACATTATTTAACTAATGGTAATCTATGGACATTCTATGAGAACCATCTGTTTACACACAAACAGAACTAGAGCACCCCAAGGTGAGACACTTAGTCTAATAAAACCCTTATCTAGGAGGTCTTTTAGTTGTGTTTTCAAATCCTTTAACTCTGAAGGAGCCATACAGTACGGAGGAATAGATATAGGCTGAGTATCTGGGAGGATATCTATCCCAAAATCTATCTCCCTATCAGGACGGACTCTAGATAGATCATCAAGAAAGTCTTCTGATAACTCATTCATGACTAGAAAAAACTAGAGAGATAGTGTCTCGACACTAAAATCTTTTACTCTAACTAGATGGTATACACACTCTTTGAAAATTAACTTTCTGGCTTTAAGATATGAGACAAATTTACCCTTAGGAAAAACTGAGCTACCTCTCCACTCTAAGACTGTCTCATTTGGAAACTGAAACTTGACTACTCTAGTTCTGCAGTCTATGGAAGGATAACAAGCATAAAGCCAGTCCATGCCTAGAATAACATCAAAATCTACCATGTCTAACTCAAACATATCAACTAATGTATGTTTATGGTAAATCGGACAACCCCTGTAGACTCTTTGGGCTAGGATAAAGTCCCCAACAGGTTTTGAAACACTAAAAGGCTTAAGAAGACATTCTGGACTGACCCTGAACTTCGTGGTTACATAGGGAGTCACAAATGATAATATGGCATCTAGGTCTAACAATGCATAGAAATCATAAAATTTCCCGATATTTCTTTCTTATGTTTGTTTGTGAAAACTATAAGCATACCAGTAGTCACATCTAGGGAGTTCTCCTGTTTCTATCTAGTGGCCATGGTATAGAGACGGTTTATGCTCCTGCTTGTCCCTGATGTAGCACCTCTGTAAACTGCCTTACCTTATGGTGCTGAAGAAACTAACTGAGATATATTATCTCTGATGTTCTGCCTCTCCATAGGAAAATCATTCAAAAAGTGCCCCACTTGACTACATCTAAAATAATAATGTATGCCCACAAGACACTCTCTAAGATGAGACCTTCCACACTTACCACAAATTGGATAACAAGTTAATCCTTGACCTAAACTCCTATGTGAATAGCTACTCTAAACTCTACAGCTCTATGATCCTTGCTTATTCTTGACCCACGGTGCAGGTACACTAGCGGATGAAAGTGTTGGTCTAGATGTCAGGGGCTGAAAGGATGAATGATTGGCATTTTTAGCCCCTTCTTGCTTGTCTCCTAGCTTGATGTCTTAGCCCTTTTGTTTCTGAACTCCTCCCTATCTTGCATTTTCTCCTCCTCCACTTACTGCATATAAGTTACTAAGCGAGCTATGTACATATCCCCAATTAGCATAGGATTTCTACCCTTTCTCTTAGTTATCTGAGAGATCACTGACACAAACATATCCATCCTAGTACGCATGTCCGCCACCATAGTCAGAGCATAATGGGATAGTTAAGTGATTTTAAGGTTGTTCTCATGCACGCTCATAGCTTCTTGCTTCAAATCAAGAAACTCCCTCACCTTATCTTGCCTCAAATCTCTAGGAAAGTACTTTCCCATAAAGGTCTCCTCGAACAATACCCAACTAAAAGCTAATGCCCCTTATGCTCTACCTCTCTTCCACTAATCCAACCAGAGTCTAGCCACTACCTTGAGTTGGCAGGCAGCCAACCTAACCGGCTCTACATCACCTGTGTGCATAACCTGAAGTACTTTTTGGAGCTCCTCAATGAAGTTCTCAGAATCCTCCTTCACATTAGACCCAATAAACTCAGGTGGGTTTATCCTCAAAAATTGACTAACCCTGGTGGTATCTGAACCATCATTCATGTAATCTCATATAGACCTCCTTGCATAGTGACTGACTATGCCAAAGTCTGGATAGCCTGTCGAAGCTCATCATTAGATATATCCACTTGTGGTGGCTACTCAACAAGTATGACTAAACCTTTAAGTCCCTCAGGAATCAATGACACTTGCTAATGCCCTATAGCGTCTCTATTATGGATGTGGCGTGCTTCATGCCAATAATATGGACTCTACTAGGCAAGGCAGTTCCATAACCTCCCCATGACACTTGAACGTTAGGCTCTAATACTAAGTTTTTCATACCTTGAGCTCACACCTTGGGCGTTGCTGGCACCTAGAACCATTTCTAGTCTTAACGAATCACTTGGCATGGTTACTTGACTCAGTGGAAGACTTAAATGATAAAGTTAGGCATATATAAGATGTACTAAAGAAACTACAATAGTCTGAATAATCTAAACAAAGGAAGGGAAATATCTCAATAACATCTAAAAAAGAGAATTGAAACTCCTATCCTAAAGTCTATGGAACCTCTAACTAGAATAATCTGAAACAACTACGGTGACAGGCCCATGGTAACCATAACTAAAAAGAAATACTAAAACATAAGTAAAGACTCCGAAGTCTCCAACTTTTAAAAGGCCTCACCAATGGCTGAATGAAATGTTGGTCCTTAATAACTCGTCTGCTGAGGAACTCTGTCACCTGTGTCTGTATCATATAACAATGCAGGTCCAAAGAACGTCATTACGTGGAATATACAGCATGTAAAATAGTCAAAATTGAGAACTTAGAATAAGGTACTATACTCAAAGTAATTAAAGCATGTCTTAAAATAGGATAACATGAGTAATAAGTAAAGTGCATGCTGAAAATAAAAACATATGTTGAAACTTTGTATATGGAAACTAGTTTACTTTAGCTTGGGGAGTTTCTCTAATCGAAAATCATTACTACAAGCTTCATTATAATACAACGTCTTGCCCATGCTACCAGATCCATCCAATATTTTGCCAAGGTAAGGGATGAAAACTATAGGAGTGAATCCATTCCAAAACTGGGTCATCTCAGTGACAAGTGAGGAGTTGTACTCTTGGTACAATCCTATCTAATGCCAGCTACTTAGTTTCTAAGTTTGAGATATTATTACTCTCAGTCATATTGGTACTCAATACTAATCCTAAAATAGCTTTATAATGCTCATAACTTTAATAGTAAGAGTTGTCAAATGCTTTTTTAATCTTTTGGTACTTAGCCCAACTTTAACTTTTCACTTTTCTCAACTTATCATTTCTCTTTGACTGAACTTGTATCAATACAAAGTGTCTCAAAACATAATTTTGTTACTCAGCTATCTTGTAATATAGAAGTTTTAAGTACTCCTTAAACTTAACTCAAAACTATAAACATAATAGCTTTCATGAAATATCTATGGTTCTTATAAATGTAATCTTAACCATAAAACCTTTAATTAATATCTCAACTTAGCAGTAAAATCAATAAGGATCGTGACTTATCAAGAAAATACATGAATAGTACTTTAATAAAATTATCTAGTAATGTAGGAAACATTAAGCTCAACTTATAAATATGATCATGGGTAGAAATAAATAGTTAAAGATACTAAAATAGCAATAGGATAACTTTTGGAGGGTCTCACTGTCATGCCCAAAGCTCCATTAAGGTAGACTGGCACTCATTGCCGATAAAGCCCGAGAAAATCAACATGTATCTATGTGCTTTATATATATATTATAAGGGATTTCTATATTCAACATGCCTTTAAAAAAGTAAATAGTAATAATAAGCCAAAAGAAAATGCATATGGCTAGGCCATTGGGGCCATAGTGTCTAGAATACGAGACATGACCACACTTTAATTTACATACATTACAAAGTCTCTAGATAAGAAAAAGTATCTGAAGGGTCGGGACAGGCCCCGCCTTGACTAACTATACAATAAAAAAATATAAGATCTAGACATATAAAGCTCTGAAGTAACCTGGAGCTTGGTAACAGCAGCTGGAAATCCTATACTCTTACTAGGGAGATCTACTAGCACCTGTACCTGCAATATGAAATGCAGGTCCCCCATAAGGGACGCCCATACGAGATAATGTACTGAATATGTAAGGCAGAAAATACTATATATGAATTAAGAACTCAAATAAAACTATGCACTGGTGTAGGATAAGAGACCACTTCTTAGTTATACTGTGGGATCATGTACTTTATGTTCTTTTATTACTTTACCTTTATTGTATAATCTGTGCACAACATATAATACAAATGACTAGCTGATTAGTGGTAAATCTATATCTGGATCAGACCTGGCTAGGCTTTTTCTTTAACCCTTTGGGCTATCCCCTGTGATAGGATCGACCCTGCCTAGGTAATTCTTCCACCCCTTGGGTTACCACCCATAAATAAGTAATATATTTTACCTTTCAATTATCTTTGAGATGATTCTTTTGGTGGTCACAATATTAGAGTTGTAGGGTTATATATGTAGTATGTGAAATGTAGATAATCATACAAGGCAGTATGATATGAAAAGAGTACGTTACACAAATAATGAAATGCATATGAGATGAAACAACTCGTGAACTTTATTTAGCAACAAGAACCCATGTAACTTGATGTCCATGTATGTATGCAGATTTGAAGGTGACTATGTATGAGAGCATATGAACATGTGAAAGAGTGGATGCATGGTTAGTAGTTGTATCGTAGTTGGAAAGTGACTTTATGTGCGAAGGAAGAATCTAGATTTCATGCCAAGTAATACGAAATCGAGTAGCCTTACATACCTCGCTGTACGACCTCGTTATTACCTCGAGATAACTTTTTCTTACTACAAATATTTATCTATAATATAGTAGGTGATAAAACTAGCATTAGCAGCTGATAGATACATCTTGGCAACCCAATACCATAAAAAAAACATACGGGCAGCAAGCGTATAATTGTAAACCTGAGCGTATTCTTTCAATCTTTCTGCCTCTAATCGTACTTTCTAATACACATTCTTATATATATATATTAGGTGCAGCCTGTTAGTGCCATAATAGTATTACAACAGCCTAAAAATCACAACACATAACAATTCTATGCAACATACAATAGGCGGCATAACGTTACATCCCTTCGCTGCATTTTGACATTGACAATCTTGAACCTATTTCAACTTTACCAAAACTATCCTCAACACATCTATACATAAAAATAGCGTTATAACAATCTTAGAACAATACCAAAGTATCCATAAAGGATATGAGGCAATAGCCTTCCATCCATCAGCCCACAAGTTCGTACTAAGAACACGATTGTGATATCCCATAAGAACTCACTTTTGCGGACTGTAAAAGTGGTGCAACAGCTTAGTTGCATCACTAACAAACTAAATATTATTAAAAGTATAAGTTTTACTTCATAATTCAGCCAACTAAGGAGAGAAAATCCTCTTGAATAACAAGAAAAGTTCACAATAATCCTTAGGACACATGCTGTCCAAATTTTGAGCACAAGCATAACTAGCATATACTTCTTGTTTGTCATGGGATAAGTATAAAAAATACATGAATATTTTCACTTACCTTAGCCTTCAATATTAAGGTCTCCTTCAAGAATCCTAGAGGGTTGTATTGGTTTCCTTGTGAAGTAAAGTAAAGAGAAAAAGAAGAGTCTTTAGGAAGCTGAAAATTTGTTCCAAAGGGAAATAATTTAAGGGGTTGCTTTTGAGCCCTTTTAAAGGTTCTCTTTGGCCGACTTTCATTTGAACTTTTGTCCAAATATTAACATATACCAATAATCTTGTGATGCAGCAGCTTGGCCCTCATACTTCGTCCTAAATGGGTCTCAAAGTTGATGGGCCTTGGCTGCCCATTTTTCTAATTCCTCTTCACTTAGTTTGGGCCCAATTAGTCTAGTGGGTTATGATGTACTTAGACCCTTTTATTATTCATCTTGGGCTGTAAGTATTGTCCATTTACGATGGTAAAACATGGGCTAAAGTTACACTTTTAACAAGGACTTTATTCATTATTAGACTTAGACAAATTTGACATCGAGCCTCATCTCCATTTAGCTAGCAAATTTAAGCTAAGCAAGTAGGTGACTCACCTGCTAGCTTCCTAAGTCCTATAAGCGCCTCACTTCTTCACCTCGTTTAACGTCGTAATCTCCTTAATTTGGCTTAAAACTTATTTACACTCAATCCTCTTCAGCGTTAGACATACATATCGCCCTCTAATTTCAGATTCAAGTACTTTTAAAAATTGGCACTTATTTAAAAAGTCGTATCATGTTTTATTTGCATAGTACTAGTATTGTTATATGTGGGGTGTTACATCCTCCCCCCTAGGAACATTCCTCCTCGAATGTTAGCACAATTAAATAGCTTAACCAAGTTTAAACTTTTACTTACACAAACTTTTAACAACACACTAAATATTCAATCACACGTACCTAATAGTATCCCAATTTCGCATGTTGGACTTCCTCTTTAGCTTTAAATAAGTAAGCATATTTTGATTTCATTGCGTCCTCGGTCTCCCATGTTATTTCTTCTGCTTGCTGGTTTTTCCAAAGTACTTTCACTGAAGGTATGTCTTTATTCCTTAGCTTCTTAACTTGACAATCTAGAATAGCAACAAGTACCTCTTCATAGGTGAGATCTTATGTAACTTGCACATCTTCAATAAAAGTGATACGGGATGGGTCACCTATGCATTTTCGAAGCATTGAGACATGAAAAACTGGATGAACTATTAAAAGCTCTTGGGGTAGCTCTAGTTCATATGCAACCTGCCCGAACTTCTTAATAATTTTATATGGCCCTATGTAATGTGGGCTCAGTTTTCCTTTCTTACCAAACCTCATCACCTCTTTCATTGGAGACACCTTCAAAAATACCCAATCCCCTACTAAGAATTCCAGCCCTCTCTTTCTAGCATCTGCATATGATTTATGACAACTTTGGGCTGTTTCTAGTTGCTATTGTATTACCTTAACTTTTTCCATGGCTTGTTGTACTAGATCTGGCCTAAGCAAGGTGGTTTCACCCACTTCAGACCATCCAATCGGCGACCTACATTTCCTTCCATACAAAGCTTCATAAGGTGTCATCTTGATACTTGAGTGGTAGCTATTATTATAGGGAAATCCGATAGGTGGCAAATGGTCCACCCAACTACCTTTAAAATCCAATGCTCAAGCTCGCAACATATCTTCAAGTG
>JAOTQJ010000025.1:32430-70414 GCA_025642045.1 Solanum sejunctum | reverse complement strand
TTTGAAGTGTCTACACCAACTGGTGAATCTATTATGGCTAGAAGGCTTTATTATGATTGTGTAGTAACTGTTTGTGACCGTGACACATTGGCTGACTTTATTGAGCTAGAAATGGTGGAGTTTGATGTGATAATGGGTATGGACTAGTTAGCTTCCTGTTATGCCACTGTGGATTGCCGACCTAAGAGGGTGTACTTCCATTTTCCAAATGAGGCAATTCTTGAATGGAAAGGCAATGTTGAGGCGCCAAAGAGGAAGTTTATCTCCTACTTTAAGGCCAGAAAGATGATATCCAAGGGGTATATATGTTATTTGGTTAGAGTAAGGGATATGGAGACAAAATCACCAACCCTTCAGTTAGTTCCAGTAGTAAATGAATTTGTTGATGTGTTCCCTGAAGAACTCCCAGGCTTACCTCTTGAACGAGAAATAGATTTTGGTATTGACTTACTTCCAGGCACTCAACCTATTTCTATTCCTCCATATAGAATGGCCCCAGCAGAATTGCGTGAATTAAAAGACCAGTTAAAAGATTTACTGGATAAGGGTTTTTTAAGACCTAGTGTGTCCCCCTGGGGTGCACCAGTGTTGTTTGTACGCAAAAAGGATCCCACCTTGAGAATGTGTATCGACTATCGACAATTGAATAAGGTGACAATCAAGAATAAATATCCCCTCCCCAGTATTGATGATTTATTTGATCAGCTACAGGGTGCCAAATGCTTTTCAAAAATTGATTTGAGATCAGGTTATCACCAAGTGAGGGTGAAGGAGCAAGATATACCCAAGACAGCTTTTAGAACACGCTATGGTTATTTTGAATTTCTTGTTATGTCATTAGCTATTAATGCTAGTTTTATCCCCTATTATATTGTAGATAAGTATTTGGAGGAAGGTAAGGTTATCTTGAGATAGTAACGAGGTCATACAATGAAGTATATAAGGTTACTTGATTTTGTATTACTTGGCATGAAACATAGATCTCTTCTTGGTACATAAAGGCATTCACCAACTCCGACACAACTACTAACCATGTCTCCATTCTTGTACATGTTCATATGATTCCATACATAGTCACCTTTAAAATTGCATACATACTTGGATACCAAGTTATATGAGTTCTTGTTACGGAGTAAAGTTCACAAGTTGTTCTAATTCATATGTATTTTATTATTTTTGTAACATACTCTTTTTATAGTCATATTGTCCTGTGTGATTATACATATGTCACATGTTACATATACAGTTTACAGCTCCAATATTATGGCCACCAAAAGAATCGTCTCAATGTTAATTGAAAGATGCAGAACACAATTTGATGGGTTGAGCCCGAGGGGGTTCAATTATGAACCTAGCATAGGGATGATCCCAATACAGTTTGATGGATGGAGCCCGAGGGGGTTCAATAAGAACCTAGCATAGGGACGATCCCGGTACAGTTTACCATTGATCAGTTGGTCATATGATTACAGATTGCATAGATTTTACAGTAAGGTAAAGTGATATAAAGGACGTAAAGTACATGATTCTACAACATTACTAAGGGTGGTCCTTGATCTTCCACAAATGCATGGTTTCATTTGAGGTCATAGTTTATATATAGTATATCTTGCCTTACATACTCAGTACATTATCCCGTACTGACGTCCCTTATGGGGGAGACCTGCATTTTATGCTGCAGGTACAGGTGCTAGTAGATCTCCCCAGTAGGAGTACAGGATATTCAGCTACTGTCATCAAGCTCCAGGTTGTTTCGGAGCTTTGTACATATCTAGAGCTTACACATTTTTTACACAGTTTGCTGAGGCCGGGCCTGTCCCGACCCTTGTTAGATGTTTCTCTTTATTTAGAGGCTTTATAGACTATGTAAAGCACAGTGAAGTCATGTCTCGCACTTTAGATAGCGTGGCCCTAATGGCCTAGTCGTATGCATTTCCTTTTGGCTTGTTATCACTGATTATCTGCTTAAAGGCATGTCAAACGTATAAACCCCTTATAATATGTACAGAAAGCATATAGTTATAGGTTAGTTCTCCCGAGCCTTATCGGCAATGGGTGCCGATCCGCCCTATGGGACTTTGGGGCGTGACAAAACCTTCGCAATTAGATGCAATTTATGGGGGTTATATTAACCTCCATAATAATACCCCCACTATTTGAGGCTTTCTTTGTAGTGATGGCCCAATAGTTTGGGCTTGTGACTTTCATGGTAAAGGTCATAATTTCAAAATTGCTTGACAATGAAAGCAAGGATTGCCTTCTGACTCAAGCTCATCGTCGGACCAGGCTTACGTGGTGTGGGTTACCTCTCCTATGTGTTCACAGCTATTTCATAAGAGCAAAGGTTTACATTGTGTACACCCAAAGTGTAGCAGCTATGGGTTCCCCTTGTCTTAAAAAAAGTAGTCTCTTAAATAAAATTCTTAGTCCATAGTCATCTTTTGATAAGCGAGATTAAGTAGCTAATTTATCTATTTATTATTGGTTTATTGTAGTTTCTTAATATGATTCTATTTGAGAATACAATGATGTCATAATCCAAACCTAGGGTCTAGGAGTGACATGGCGAATAGGAACTCGAGAGTCCCCAAACAAGTCTCATACGATCCATTTACATATCATTGGTTCGAAGCACATATGAAATGGTAAACATATAATTCTAAGGAATAGAAAAGTAGGACTCACGCTATGGGGATATCATAGGGATAGGGATTAACATGTATTAACACAACACATAACACATAGCACATAGCTCATAAGAACTAAAGAGCGGGTAAGTATGACTCACTCTGTGGGGTCAAAGCAGGGTTTAGGACTTTCACATCATAACATCAATCCATAATTAATAACCATATCCAATTGGTAGCCATAACCATAATCCTTGAGTAACAACACATAACATGAATCCATACAAGATTTTACAAGATATGTGACAATGTTTCTAACATATAGAATAGTACGAGGGAAAAGAGATGTCCCGGGCTCACCCTCAAGGTAAGATGTCATAAATAGAAGCAATATAATGTTGATGGATGGTGGCTTGTCCTTGGAAGATAAGACTCACCACAACAACCTCAAAACTGACTAGCTGTCAAACATTGGATGAATATAGTCTCTGGTCCCTACATGTTTAGATAATATAGGCAAAAAGTTTGTATTAGTACATTTGAATGTACTAAGTATGAGGGCATGCAATGCATATGAACTCATTAAACTTGCATTCAATGTTAGATGACAAGGGCACATATATAAGTGGTATATAGCAAAGAAAAGTATGTACAATATACCATGAAATTCATGATGCATTGTAACGACCCTAATTCTTTCTACTTGGTTTGGAATAGATGTGCAGAAGATGCTAAGAAAAATTAGAGAAAAAGCTGCAGAATAAGGTTTTACGAGAGCCTCTACGACTAATATTCATCTTTATGACTCGTAGAGGGGATTTCATAGGGAATTCCAATGACTAAATAGTTTCAGTACCTCTAGACTACGAGAGGGATTTGCAACTCGTAGATCTATTTACGACTCACAGAGGAGGGTTTCGTGACTAAATCTAGTGAAGTTCAATTTCAGATCCCCTGGTTACGAGAGGTCATCTATGAATTATAAGATGGTCACGACTCGTAGAATAAGATTTCATATAAATTTCTAGCAACTCAAAATTTTGGACTTTCAGTCTATGAGAAGTGTTTTATGACTCGTAGAATGCTCTACAAGTCGTGGACGGGATCTTGTAGACCCTGTCGGCAGATTTTAAGAGTGGCAATCTTATCCATTCTAGTCCATTTTAATTAAAACCCTATGGGTTTTTAGTTTTATAAATGGACTTAGAATAAACTCATTCCACACCTTGGGATTTTCTTGAGAGCATTAGAGGTGAAGGATGGAGCTAGCTTCCAAGAGCAAGGGTTGATTGAAGATTGATTGTTTCATGAATCCCCAGGTATGTAAGAGAAGTGTGAAATCTCTTCTTTCACATGCCCCTTCATCTTTGAGCCAAGATTTTGAGAAAAAGTTAAGATTTGAAAATTTTGTTATCTTAATATTAGAACCCTTGAATTTACCATGAGGTATTATTATATTACATGAGAAAATTTCAATATTGCATGAGTATTGATATAAGATGGGGGAAGGAGTCTAAATCAATGGACATTCATGAACCATCATTGATGGACGTTGCATATGACACGATCAATTCGACTCAAGGTCCGGCGCTAATAGAAGTTGCTTACTTTCCTACTAGTGAAGGAGAGGACAAGGCTTTTTTCATAGTAATAGTGGGCTAGTCTCATGAGATCTATGCCAACCGTCAGAATCAAATGAAGGTCGAAGGACCATTCGATTCATTAAGGGGCATAGCGGCGCCCTCACCCGGCGCTATTTCCAACGTAGCAGCAGACGAGCCATGCCTAAATTCAGACCGGACTAGACTCTTCTTTGTTTGAGCTTCTCTCAGGCACATAGACCAAATATCTCACTTGTCCTGGACAAGTATGTAGAGATATTCATGGGACAGTGGAGGGAGTCTCAATCGATCTTTTCTAGGATTCCTTATCATGCCACACATACAAATCTTTCCATTGATAGATCAAAGGTACTCTCTTGAACAATTTCTTAAAGGTTAGGATGTAATACCCCACACCTTGCACTACTAGTATAATTCAAATGAAACATGACATGGCTTGGACAAATTGGAGCTATATTTTAAAAGTGCTTGAATCTCGTGTTAATGGGTTGTATGTGCATCTAATGCTTAAGAGGGTTGAGTGTATACATGTTTTGTGTTGAATTGAGAAGATTACAGACTTAAATTAAGTGAAAGAATTGAGGTACTTGTAGGACTTAACAAGTTAGCAGGTGAGTCACCTACTTGCTTAGCTTTAATTTGCTAGCTAAACGGAGACAAGGTTCAACGTTGATTTTTGTCCAAGTTCAATTATGAATAAAGTTCATGTTAATTTTATGTGAGGATTTGAATGACTTTGGAAAGATTGGTAAAAGAATTGTATTCTTGACGTAAGTTCATATGAATATGTGCATATTGCCAAGTTTATGAAACTAATTGGGATCGCACCCCTTGGCCTAGGGTATCCATTTAGATCTGTAGGCATACCTAACTAACAATAAGAGCAAAGATCTCCTCTCTTATTCAGACCCTCTACCTCTACTTCCCTTTGGCTCATAAATAGACTTCCAGCAAGGAGAAAGACATAAAGAAGAAAATTCTCAAATTCTCGCAAATGGTTTGAATAAGCATTCCTTAGAGAGTGAATGTCGAATGAGACACTATTTGGTCTTCTTTCAGGAGTTGTAAATATTATCACCTTTAGCTGGTAGATAGTAAAGAAGTTAGCCCCTATCAATGAATATAGTTGAGGGCAAACTGAGGCTTTACCCATAGCTTCTGTCCATGAATCCTCTTTCGCTTGGTTATAGGACTAGAGTGAATCATCTCTTGTGCTACGGTCTAATATATGTGTCATAGAGCAGATTCTCTTGCAGCGGATATGGGGCATGCCCCTTAGCCTATTAATTCAATTCCTAGCAAGTCCTATTTCTCTCCTTCACTTAAAACACAGCCTATGATGATTCTCAATTCCCCTTCAGTAGGCTCCCCCTTCTTTGGCGATAAAGATCCTTAGTAGATTGACCACGAGAGAGATGAGTCTTACTACAGGGGTCACCACTCCTGCAAGACTGATTTGGGTTCAAGAGTTGTTACAAGTGTAGGATAGCGAGAAGAGGAAGCTACTACTACTGGGTGAGATGTTAGTGGAAAAGAATAGGGTTCAGAGGAGAGGTCACAAGCTACCACTACTACATAATCTACTTCTACTGCTACTTGAAATCGATTCTCTTTCTAATTCTCTTTCCAACACTAGTAAGAAATATACTAGAGCATTCCCTGGAATAGGCTGTAGAGAGGTATTCAACTAGCGCCACTCAACTGCACAAACTAAGCCCTCCATAGAAGTTCAAGGAAGTAAAGCTACATATTACTGGAAAATATGGGTTTCTCCTTTTTATTTTTTGCGGGCTCTTGATTGTAGGTTAAGACTTTTCTTGCTTACTTTCACACTTCTTTTAGTGAGCTACTTATGTTTCAAGGTAAGGGGAACTCCTAGCATAGATTACCATTCCAGCCTGTCTTTGCTGGTACATAGATGCGCAACATAAGTTAGCTAAATTAAGGAGGACTCTTGAATAAGTTGTCTTTGCCTGGGCATCATCTTTCCATTCATTCACTAGTTGAGTACTTCCTCCTATCAGATATAAGCCTTTAAAAGGGTGATTCACTTTCAACTCTTCTTGTTTGATACCGCTTCCCATCCTTGTAAAGATCATCTCTTACCGCTCTGATGGATCAATCCGTCAATTGTAGGAAACTGGCCAATTATTGACAACTGGTATCGTTATAACCAGAAATCTCTTATTTTCTTTGTTTATAGCAAGCCTTACTTAAATTAGAGTTCCTACTTCTAGCTAGCTTAATTAGTATACTAGAGTTCCGTCTTCAATCTCTCCGCCAGCGCTAGGGAAACACTCTTCGGGCTGAGGTCCAATTCATCTGTAGGCTTATTTTAGAAAGGAAACCTTCAATAAATCATCATCTACGTTATAGAATAATACAATATATATATATATATATATATAAGATATGAAGTGGGAAAGGCTTAATATATATATATAAGATATGAAGTGGGAAAGGCTTCCCTCGATACAGCAAGGTAAGAACCAAGCCTTCGCTCAATCATCAAACCGCCAGTCTTAACTCCTTGAATCAGTCAGCAAATTAATAGTCTCACTAGCCCTTAGATTAGTCGAGTAGTGGTTGAGTAGAGTTTCTACTTTGGTGGGCACCAGGCATCCAGTAAGAAGAAGTAGCTCCACTTACAGCACACGCAATCTTCTCAGGAAGAGCACAACTCTAACTAGCAAAGGGAGGTGATTAGCTCAATTGAAAGAGAGTGATACTCGCCTATTTTCCAAGAAAACCATCAGAGCCCACATCTATGTGGGGTCGGGTACTTCTCTTTTATCCTTTGCCTTGCATTTTTGCTCGGCCATTGTCTGTTGTTAAGTAAGGGTTCTCCTCTCTCAAAAAAAGAATATCTTAATCGTTACCGATACTAGGCAGAGTTGCTTTTCCTTGCTCCAGAGGAGATTAGTATTTGTAGAGTCGTATTCAACCTCATCTTTTTGCCCTTTGGCTGGTAATCATATCAGCAATAAGATGGTCTATCACCTCGATTAGGGAGAAAAGCATTTTTATTGTAGAAAAATCCCTCTCCACTTTATTATACTCTTCTCTTATGTGAGATCTCGCTTCATTCTTTTTTAAAATTTTGCAAACCTCTCCTTTCCTTAGAGTTAGTTGGATTTGAATGAAAGCAAGTTTTATCCTAGCATTCATTGAGGACAAGTACAACGTCTAGGTTGATCGATATAATGAACAAGAAATCAAAAAATATTGCTTCATTGAAGTCCCTCATGGAAGAAGAATTGACTGATGTAGAAGGCTTGTTTATTATCGTATCCACCATATAGTTTACATACTCACATAGGCTCACTCCAGCGCCTATAGTCAGAAGCCCTTATAACAAGTCCTAGCTCTATTTATCCTATTGGAATTAGGGCAAGATTGGAATGGAAGAAAGAAAGTTGTCCTTATCTTCTTCTTCTCCTCCTCTCGACATAAAGGAATGCCTGATAATGCTTCAGGGACTGGTATATCCTCTTAATTCTGGTCTAGCAAAGGGTATGTCCTCCCAAATTGCCTGGTGTTGATTCGGCAATTTGCATCTAGTGGGGTGCTTTGTCATATCAAAGAATAAATAGATCATCCCTTGCATGTGGATTGTAAAGTCATAGATCTTTTGATGGCCGGTAGTTGCTTTCTACTCTCCTTATTAGTACCAATTTCGCTAGGTATAATGAGGGAGTCTTCTACAAGTTGCACTACTGGTCAATGACATGATTTTGGAAGCAGTCGAGATGACTTTCCTAGGGGAACCCTTCCTTGCATTCTTTTATTGTATTCACTTCAATCTCTCCTTAATTGTGGGATCAAAGATTAGAAGACTTTCCTTTTCCCTTACACTATTAAGAAGGAAATTTACTAGTCTTCACTTTTTGCTCCTAACTCATTTACGCTTTTCATATTGACTTAAAATGTCATTTGGCTAGTCATCTATTGAAATCTAGGCTTATGCAATGATCAAATCAGAAGAACTCTTTTCAACAGCCCATCATTAAGACAAACGTAAATGAGAACAAATTCTTTTTCATGGTCTATTAATTTTCTTCTTGTTGCGTCTCATCAATAGATAGGTTGATTTACCTTACTAGTAATATGCCATAAAGGTTTACTATCTGGATGGTACTTTTCAACAAATAAGCGAATCACACTCAAGTGATGGTTGATGAAATATCTAATCCTCATTTTCCCTATCAGGTGTGGTCTTTTGCTGTCCCTTTCTGCTTCACACAGTAGCAGCTCCGAAATAAGCGGTCTTCGCTGGTAGTAGCCTCCTTAATTTATCGAATAGCTTCTTTTCGGCAAATCTTACCAATACTACACTCCTTTTTTTCTATGTCTGGTGGAGCTATTCCCAGATAGCCTAAGAGCAGAGTGAGGACCTTATTTTGACATGATTTTTTCTTTCCAAAGAGAAATAATCACTCCCATAGCTTATTACACTCGATCTACATCCTACCTAACTCTTATAAGCTTTTCTTCTTACACACAAAAGGTTTTTTCTCTCGTATTACAGGTTTTCCACATCGTTCAGTTACACTAGGGCTTTAGACAACTTTACCTTGGTGATTAAGTTTCGCTTTAGTTGGTGTGAAATGAGCGGATTCTGGAATAGGAGGTCTTGTCTGTATAGAACCTACTCTTCCAAAGTGAAGGATTATCATCCTATAGCTGAGTGTCTTTAATTTGGTTTAGAGTCGAGTGATGATGATCATTATTCTACCGTTAGTGAGAAGCAAGTAAACTCTATAGCCCTTAACTGAAGGAGTAGGTCTAGTTCATTCAGGTTGAGCAATAAATTACGTGACTGACTTGGCAGTCCATCAAATATCATAGTTTATCCTTAATAGCAGAAGTATCCTTGTCTGAAAATAGGATGTTGAAGCATACACCTCAATCACCCTGCCTGTATGAGTTGAATGAACTTAAAAGTGCAACTAGCTTAAGCTAGTTTTCCATTGATTTTGCAGTGGTTGGCCATTTCTAGCAAAGTCTAAAGGACATATCTGTTGCTGATTTTGGGTTCAAATGGAAGATACAGCTGAGGTTATACACGAAGTACACATGTGATTCAGCTCTGGCAGAAGTGCAGGTGCAATTTAGCTCTGGAAAAACTCCCTGAGGTCTAGAGAGAGATGAAGTTTATAGTCAACCTCTGCATCTCAGATAGCTTTCTTTTCCATTACTTTTATATGGAGATAGATGTAATATTAATATGATTGATAGTTTCAGTGTACTTTTTGAAATTTTCCAAAGTCTCAAATTGGTTCCGACCTTGTTTTATAGTGAATTTTTTGATTTAAATACTTCCAACACTTATTTTCTTTTTTGTAAATTCAACTTGACTTGTAAAAGGGTACCCAATTGAAATTCAAGCACTTTTTTCTATTCTTTGCTTAGATATACTTTGCATATGCTAAAGCCAGAGCATGATGGCAAGAATGATCGAGCGAAGAATCACAGTTCTCAGCTATCACATTTAGAAAGGCTACTGGCCTAATTTCATTCAGTTAAATAAACTATACCCTTGAAAAACTTATTATTACTCCTACACCATTGTTCAATTTTAATGTCAGTCTCATCTTTATCCCTGATTGGGTCTTTGATTTCATGCCTTTTTGCGGAGGGTATCTTTTTGGTTAATATCAGCCCGACTCACATGGACTTCTAGTCCTTCTTAGTTAACAACTTTTTTATTGCAATTTGAAGTTCTTTAGTTACTTCTGCACAAGCAATAACAGTTATGGATTTGATTAAGGAGCAATGGGAAGAATGGATCGGGTAGATGCCCTTGAAGTTCACTTACCTAGCTCTGGAAGGACAAGAGTGGAGAATTATCACCAGATTTGATCCAAAAAATATAGGGCGGAGTTCCTTATTGGTGAGCCTTAGTCGGGTTAGTGTTTAAGGAAGAAAACCTTATTGTAGGTTATTTTTTATTTAAATAGTGCCAAATTCAAAAATAAAAGGGAAGGGATGCTTGTAACTCAATTGATCCTACTATTTCTAGATCCGGGTTCCCATTTAATAAAGCTTGTTAGCTTTGTATTGGTTACCACTTACTTCACGGTGCCCTTAATTGAATACTGATCAAAATTGTTTGCAATTTTTAGACTTTTCCAATATAGAATTATTTGTTATGTTAAATACCTCGAAAAGCTGAAACTTCTTATTCTAATCCTTAGAAAAACTACAACTAGTCAGGAATTTCATAAAAAAAGAGTCGAAGTAAGTAATAATACCGCAAAAGCAGGATCCGGAGATCCACAAAGGTAATCGGATGCCTGGGGATTAGGGCAAGGAGCGTCCGGAGTCTCTTAAGAAAGGACAAAGACTAATTAATATCATGTTTACATTGATTGGATTTCAAAAATTCCTTCGTCCTTATCTTCTCGTTTATCATCTTTATGTTCTGATTGGATCGCCTGCCTTCTTTCAAGTCCTACTTGAAAGGCCTGATTTCTTAAAAAAAGATTTCTTTATTAAGAGCCCTTTAAGAAACTAAGCTCCTTCAGATAGTACGATTCGCTTAACTTCATACCTCTAAACGGTCATGACTATATGATGATAGTCACTTCGCTTTCCATTTAGACTGAAAAATGAAAACGGAAAGGTTGAGCATAAAAAAATATAGACAATGAGCTATTACATGCAAACAATGGAAATTCAATAATAAGACTTTGATCTTCTTGCTTAAGAATATGCGATTTCTCAAGAGTGAAGTTTTTTGGAGGAAGAGAAGATGACGCAGCTAGTTTAATTAAGGTAGCCACTTTCTTTAATGTATACTAGCTAGTCTACAAAAGCATGACACATGACGTTTCTCCATTTTTTAGTCCACTCTCCCTTATAAAACAGAGCTGCTTTCAAGCAAATTTAGAAATTACATAGGTGAATGTAGAGATCACCAGTGTCCTAGTAGAGATGAAGTACTTGTCATCTTCAAACCAAAATGGATGAGGGAAAAGGGCTCAAGAAAGCATCCTTGGAGGGGGGAATATCTGAAAAAGTGTTAGCGGGAGCCCATCCGTCTCGTTCTTACAGAATACATAAGGGGGAATACATGATGGGCAGAAAGCAGGGACACATCCTTTTTCTATCTTCTCTCCACAGAGGAAGGAAAGCACCACCAAGCCAACAAAAAAGTAGAAAATGCATGAGGTAAGACTAAGAGCCTTATACGCCCTGCAAGAGATTACCAGGGCTCTCGGTACCAATGGGCGTGGGTAAAAGAAACTCCAGTAAAGAAAAGAAGGACAATAGAAATCCTCTCAATAGCCAAGGGCCCACTTCCTTATATACACTTATAGAAGGGGAAAAGCTTGATTCTCATAGATTAGACAATACATATGTGCAAACAAGAAAATCAAACTATCTCCTTATTAATACTATATATTTATCCTTTCCCCTATGGATCCACCTTTCCTTAAAATAAAGATATATCAACTAAAAGAAAGCTAAATCGAATCAGAATAGGATAAAGAATGCACAAAGGATCAGAGAGAAAGAGGATTCTTGTAACACGCTACATCTTACAATACTAGTACTATGCAAATAAAACATGACATAGTTTGGTGAAATGAGCGCTAATTTTTGAAAGTTCTTGAATCTCGTGTTAATAGGCTATATATGCATCTAATGCTTAAGAGGGTCGAATGCATACATGTTTTCTGTCGAATTGAGGAGATCACGACCCTAAACAAAGTTAGAGAATTGAGGTGCTTGTGGAAATTAAGAAGCTCACAAGTGAGTCACCTGCTTGTTTGGCTTAAATTTTCTAAACGGAGACAAGGCTCGACGTTGAATTGTCCAAGTCCGATTACGATAAAGTCCATATTAAGGGTATGTCTTTAGCCCAAGTTTTATCATCATAAATGGACTATATTTTCGGCCCAAGAAGGATATTGATAGGGACCAATGACATCATAATTTCTTGCATAATTTATGCCTAAAGTAATTAAGAAGAAAGCTGAAAAATGGGCAGCAAAGGCCCATCAATTTAGAGCCCCATAAGGCCCAAGTAAAATGAGCAAGAAACTGCATCACCAACTTAATATTTTAAACCTAAGAAAAAAGAAGTAAGTCGGCCAAGAAAGCTTTTAAAAATGGGATAAAGACAGCACACTAAAATCATTTCAACTTGGATAAAAAAATCTGCTCTCTTGGTTATTCTTTGCTCTGTTTGAACATGTGGAAAATAGGCCTTACAACCTTACAAGGATTCTTAAAGAATATCTAAGCCTTGAGTTTAAAGGTAAGTAAATCTACTTATACACCTAGTATGGTTTGTTTATCAAAACCAAAGAAACAAGCTAATTATACATGTGCTGGAAATTCTAGACAATGTGTCCTTAGGATTGTTGTACATTTTTCTTGTTGTTCAAGAGGATTTTCTGTTCTTGTTTGACTGTATTATGAATTAATACTTATGTATTAACAAAGGTTGGTTTTATCGTATTGTAACAAGGCCGCTTCACCACTTTTACAGTCCACAAAAGTGAGTCCTTATGTCATATTGCAATTGTGTTCTTAGTATGAACTTGTGGACTGTTATATAGAAGACTATTGCTTCATTGTAACACCCCACACCTTACACTATTAGTACATTCAAATGAAACATTACATGGTTTGGTCAAATTAACGCTAATTTTCAAAAGTGCTTGAATCTCATGTTAACTGGCTATATGTGCGTCTAACGCTTAGGAGGGTCGAGTGTATACATGTTTTGTGTAAAATTGAGTAGATTATGGCCTTAAATGAAGAATCAAGGTGCTTGTAGGACTTAGGTAGCTAGCAGGTGAATCACCTACTTTCTTAGCTTAAATTGCCCACTAAACCGAGACGAGGCTTGACGACAAATTTTTCCAAGTTTGATTATGAATAAAGTCCATATTAAGGGTGTAACTTTGGCCCATATTTTTGTATCATAAATGTTCTATATGTTCAGTGAAATTAGAATATTAAAAAGTCCCCAAATACACCACAACCCACTTGGCTAATTTGACCCAAAACTAAGTGAAGAGAGAATCGGAAAATAGGCAGCCCAAGCCCATCAACTTGGAGACAAATTTAGGCCCAAGTATGAGGGCCAAGCTGGTGGATCACTAGCTTTATAGTATGTGGTATATGGTGGTCAAAACGTCAAGGTAAGGTCGGTGAAATACACCTTTATAAAAGGTTCAAAAGTAGCTCCACAATTGATTCACAAGTTGAACACCAAGAAAATCAGATTTCTCTCGCTACTTTCTCTCAACTTTTCTCAACTTGGTAAAGCACCTAAAAGGGACTTATAGGGTTTTTGGATAAGCCTTAAACTTTGAATTAAGTTGTAACTAAGTTTACACATATGTTTAGTATGGTTTTCTTATGAAAAACAAGAAGTATATACAAGTATGTTAGTGCTTGAAAATCTGGACAGATTCTGTACTGAAAGTTGCTTCACCTTTTGCTTTTGTTTTGGTGACTTATCTATGGTTTGTGAGTTGTATTATGAAGAGTACTTGGTGTCCTTAAAATAATTTGAGTTATAAGCATCACCCTAAGGTTGTTTCCCTGATTTGGGTTTCATTTAACAAGCGCGTTTTATTGTATTATCTTAAGCATCATGTTGATTGGGACTTGCGGGCTGTTGTATATAAGGCTATTAGCTCACGTCCTTCATGAATTCTTAAGTGCTGTTATAAGACTATTTTAGGTCTATTTATATGTATAAATGTTTCTGGAATAGTTTGGTCAAAGCTGGAATAGTTTTGGAGTTGTCGACATAGAAATGTAGCGAAGGGAGATAACTTTATGCTGTGCATTTTTAGGTTGTGTAGAATTGTTATGTGTTGTACTTTGTGGGCAGTCGTAAGGCTGTTATGGCATTAAAACAGGCTGGTAATGAAGTGTGTTTGTGAATATGTATTGGAAAATACGATTAGAGATGTAGAGGTTGGAAGAAAACACTCTGGTTTATAAATGCCCGCTCGCTGTCCATGTGTTATTTTGTTTTGTGATTGGACTGCCAAGGTGTATCTATTGGCTATTAATGCTATTTTTATCACCTACTTTGTTGTATATAAGTATTTAGAGGAAGGGAAGGTTAACTCAAGGTAGTAACGAGGTTATATAACAAGGTATGTAAGGTTACTTGATTTTGTATCACTTGGCATGAAACATAGATCTCTCCTTGGTACATAAAGGCATTTGTCAACTCTGACACGACTATGAACTATGTCCCCACTCTTGTAAATGTTCATATGATTCCATACATAGTCACCCTCAATACTGCATACATGTTTAGATACCAAGTTACATGAGTTCTTGTTAAGAAGTAAAGTTCACGAGTTGTTCCATTTCATACACATTTCATCATTTGTGTAATATACTCTTTTCATTGTCATGTTGTCTTGTGTGATTATCCACATGTCACATGCTACATATATAGTACTACAACTACAATATTATGGCCACCAAAAGAATCATCTCAAAGGTAATTGAAAGATAAAGTATAGAGTTTTTGATAGGTGGTAGCCCGAGGGGTGGAGATAGCAGCTAGCCAGGGACGATCCTATCAACAGGGGATAGCCCGAGGGGTTGAGTATAACCTAGCCAGGAACGAACCCAATATAGTTTCATCACTAATTAGTTGGTTATTTGTTTTATCGCTGTGCATAATTTTTACGGTAAAGGTAAAGTAATATAAAGAACATAAAGTACATGATCCCATTGTACAACTAAAGGTGGTCTCTTATGCTGCACTAGTGTATAGTTTCATTTAAATTATTACTTCATATGCAGTGTTTCCTGCCTTACATAGTCAGTATATTATCTCGTACTGATGTCCCTTATGGGGGACCTATATTTTATGCTGCAGGTACAGGTGCCAATAGATCTCCCCAGTAGGAGTACATGAAATTCAGCTGTGGTTACAAAGTTCCAGGTTGCTTTAGAGCTTTGCATGTCTAGAGCTTATATGTTTATATTGTACAGCTAGTTGAGGCGTGGCCTGTCCTGTCTCTTATCAGCTATTTTTCTTTATTTAGAGGCTTTGTAGAATATGAAAAGTAAAGTGTGGTCATAACTCATAGTTTATCTACCATGGCCCCAACGGCCTAGTCATATGAATTTCCTTTTAGCTTGTTATCACTATTTATCGTCTTAAAGGCATGCCAAATGCAGAAACCCCTTATAGTATGTATATAAAGCGCATAGTTACAGGTTGGTTCTCTCGAGCCTTATCAGCAACTGGTGCCAGTCTACCATAATGGGACATTGGGGCATGACAGAACTGGTATCAGAGCGAGTTATCCTAAAGAGTCTACAAAGTCGTGTCTATGTAGAATCTTATTTATCGATGTGTTATGCACCACATTTATAACCAGGAGGCTACGTGGCATTTTGGAGTTGTTACTTTCTTTCCATTCTTTAGATCGTGCCATAAAGTCAAGCAAAATAGGTGCATTATGTTTATTCCTAAATTATTTTGTACAGCAATCATGCCAAAAACAAGGCAGAATAAAGGTAAAGGGAAAGGAATAGAAGTGGTGGTCGGTATACCCAGCCGGTGAGACAACAAAATGATATTTGAGAGGAGTCTTTGTCACATACATATCCAACTCATCCAGTTCCTAATGAACTAGAGAGCAGTGAAATTCCCCAGAGACACCTATTGATTCTACCATTCAAGATCTGAGAAATGTAGTCCAACTATTGACCCGTAGAGTTGCTGGTCAAGGTCAAAGGCATGAAGGTCCAGTTATGGGTACAGGTGGTACAAATAGGGCAGTTGGTACTAGGATACATGATTTTCTTAATTTGGACCCTCCAACCTTCATTGGGTCAGTTCCTAATGAATACCCCCAGGACTTTATTGATCAGATTCAGCATAATTTAGATATTAGGCACGTGAGTCGTGCAGAAGCAGTTGAGTTAGCGACATATAGGCTAAAGGGTGTGGCTATATTGTGGTATAAAGCTTGGAAACAATCTAAAGCTATAGATACACCTCCAACTACCTGTAAAGAGTTCAGAGAGGAATTTCTTGACCATTATTTGCCATTGTTGATTTGAGCGGCCCGTGCAGATCAGTTCCTGAACCTCCACCAAGGGAATGTGAGTGTGAGGGAATATAGCCTCCAATTTAATTCCCTAGCAAGGTATGCTGAAAATATAGTTGCTACAATAACAGATAAAGTCCATAGATATGCAGATAGGTTGGATATATATCTGGTTAGAGACTGCACTATTGCTTCCTTGAAAAAAGAGATGGACATAGCAAGAATATAGGCATTTGCACAAAAATTGGAGGATCATAGGCATAGGAGAAGGACACAAGAGTTGGAGAGGGAGCAAGCTAAAAGAGCCAGATCTACAGGGTAGTTTACAGCACCCTAGAGTGATCTCAGGACTTGATTTTCTAATAGACTGCCTAGGCCATCATCCTCCAACTCTACAGCCAGTGCTCCACCACAACATCAAGGGTCTCGAATTAGTCAATTTGGTCAACGAGAGGAATGGCAAGGTTTTTGGACAATTGGTTATTTGGTAGGCCAACCAATGGTTCCTAGGTAGCCTTGTCAACAGTGTGTGAGGAGTCATCCGGGTATATGTCATGTTAGGATAGATGTTTGCTATTGGTGTGATATGCCAGGGCACCTGATAAGGGATTGCTTATGAAGACGTATGTGTGGTATGGTGCAATCTACTAAGTCATCTATTGCATCATCATCATCAGTTCCTCTAGCAAGTAGTGGTCAGCAAGTACTTATGGGTCGTGGTAGAGGTGTTAGCTCTAGTGGGGTCCAAAATCGTACTTGTGCACTAGTGAGTCGACAAAATTTGAAGCTTCACCTAATGTGGTCATAAGTACATTATCCATCTTTTCACATAATGTATATGCATTAATTGATCCTGGTTCTACACTATCATACGTCACTCCACTAGTTGCTGGAAAGCTTAAGAGAATACCCAAATTATTGAATAAATCATTTGAAGTGTCTACACCAACTGGTGACTCTATTATTGCTAGATGGGTTTATTATGACTGTGTAGTAATGTTTTGTGGCCGTGACACATTAGTTGACCTTATTGAGTTAGAAATGGTGGAATTTGACATTTTAATGGGTATGGATTGGTTAGCTTCTTGTTATGCCACTGTGGAAAGCCGAACTAAGAGAGTGTATTTCCACTTTCCAAATGAGGTAGTTCTTAAATGTAAAGGCAATGTTGGGGTACCAAAGGGGAAGTTTATCTCTTACTTTAAGGCCAGAAAGATGATATCAAAGGGTATATATGTCATTTAGTTAAAGTAAGGGATATGGAGATAGAATGACCAACTCTTCAGTCAGTTCTAGTAGTGAATAAATTTGTTGATGTTTTCCCTGTAGAACTGCCAGGCTTACCTCCTGAACGAGAAATCGATTTTGCTATTGACTTACTTCTAGGCACTCAACCTATTTCTATCCCTCCAAATAGAATGACCCTAATAGAATTGCATGCATTGAAAGAGTAGTTAAAAGACTTATTGGAGAAGGGTTTTATAAGACCTAGTCTGTCCCCCTAGGGTTCGCCAATGTTATTTGTGCGCAAAAAGGATGGCATCTTAAGAATGTGTATCGACTATTGAAAATTGAATAAGGTGACAATTAATAATAAATATCCCCTCCCCAGGATTGATGACTTATTTGATTAGTTACAGGGTGCCGAATGCTTTTAAAATATTGATTTGAGATCAGGTTATCACCAAGTGAGGGTGAAGGAGGAAGATATACCCAAGACAACTTTCAGAACGCGCTATGGTCACTTTGAATTTCTTGTTATGTCATTTGGGCTAACGAATACACCAACAGTTTTTATGGATCTGATGAATAGGGTATTCAAACCATTCTTGGAGGTCTTTGTGGTAGTATTTATAGATGACATTTTGGTATATTCAAGATCAGAAGAGGACCATGCAGATCACTTGCGATAGGTGCTATAGGTTTTTCATGATCGACAATTGTATGCCAAATTTTCTAAATGTTAATTTTGTCTAAAGTCAGTGGCATTCTTGGGTCATATTGTGTCTGATGAGGGAATAAGGGTTGATTTAGAAAATATATAAGCTGTGAAAGATTGGCCAAGACCAACGACACCCATGGAAATTCAAAGCTTCCTAGGCTTTGTAAGCTATTACAGGAGGTTTGTTAAAGGCTTATCTTCTATTTTTGCACCCCTAACAAAGCTGACACATAAAGAAACCAAGTTTCAATGGAATGATGCATGTAAAAGAAGCTTCTAGGAGCTAAAAAATAAGCTACTTTCTGCACCTGTGCTAGTACTTCTAGATGGTACTGACGAGTATGCAGTGTGTTGCGATACTTCATGAGCTGGCTTAGGATGTATACTGACACAAAATGGTAGGGTAATTGCTTATGCATCCAGACGACTATGACCCTATGAGAAAAACTACCCAACTCACGATCTTAAGCTAGTAACGGTTGTGTTTGCTCTGAAAATATGGCACCATTATTTGTATGGGGTCCATGTTGACATATATATTGATCATAAGAGCCTGCAATATATCTTTAAGCAAAAAGACCTGAACTTAAGACAGTGAGGATGGCTAAAACTAATAAAAGATTACAATATTGATATGCTATACCATCTGAGAAAGGCAAATGTGGTAGCTGATGCTCTAAGTCATAAGACAATCATGAATACTGGAGATCAAGCTATGGTAAGACAAGGATTGACTAAGGATCTACGTCAGCTATCTAGTTTGGGGTTTCGCCTTCGTGAGACTCCAATAGAGGGGTTATTGTGCATAATGCTGTGGAGTCTTCATTGGTAGTGGAGGTGAAAGAAAAATAGTTCAATTATCCTGTTCTACGACAGCTTAAGGAAAAGGTGAGTCAGGGTGCAATAAAGGGCTTTTACCTGGCACAAAATGGAACACTTTACTGCCAAAATAGATTATATGGGCCTCATATTAATGGATTAAGAAAGAGGATAATGGAAGAACCTCATCATTCCTGATATTCCATCCATCCAGGATCAACTAAGATGTCCCATGACCTAAAGGGGATGTTTTGGTGTGGAGGCATGAAAAAGGACATTGCTGAATTTGTGGCTCAATGTCCAAATTTCCAATAAGTGAAAGTAGAACACTAAAAGCCAGGATGTTATATGCAGTGTATAGAGCTTGTAACATGGAACTGGGATATGGTTAATATGGATTTTGTTACGGGTTTGCCTCGCTCATCTCAGAAGTTTGACTCTATATGGGTAATAGTTGACAGACTCACAAATTTAGCAGACTTCTTGCCAGTGAGGAGTGAGTATACAACTGAAGAGTATGCTAAGCTATACCTCAAAGAGATGGATAGGCTACATGGAGTCCCAATCTCCATTATATCTGATCAAGAAGTTCCATTCACTATAAAATTTTGGAAGTCCTTCCAATGTTTAGGGATGCAAGTGAATTTGAGTACAAAATTCCACCCTCAAACAGATGTTCAACTAGAATGCACCATTCACACACTTGAAAATATGTTGCGATCTTGTGCATTAGACTTTCAAGGTAGTTGTATGGACCATTTTCCACTTATTGAGTTTGCCTATAATAATGGCTACCACGCGACTATCAAGATGGGACCTTATGAAGCTTTGTATGGAAGAAAATGTAGGTCACTAGTTGGGTGGTTTGAAGTGGGGGAAACCACCTTATTTGTTCCAAATCTAGTAAACAAGCCATGGAAAAAGTGAAGGTGATACAACAACGACTAGAAACAAGCCAAAGTCGACACAAATCATATGCTGATGCTAGGAGAAGAGGACTAGAATTTTTAGTAGGTCATTGGGTATTTTTAAAGGTGTCTCCAATGAAACGGGTTATGAGATTTGGTAAGAAGTGGAAACTGAGTCCACGCTACATAGGGCCATATTAGATTATTAAGAAGTTCGGGTGGGTTGCATATGAACTAGAGTTACCGTAAGAGCTTTCAATGGTTCATCTTGTTTTTCATATCTCAAAGCTTCTATTGCTATTCCAGATGGTCAAGTTAAGAAGCTAAGGAATAAAGAAATAGCTTAAGTTAAAGTACTTTGGAAGAGTCAGGAAGCAGAAGAAATAACATGGGAGGCCGAGGATGCGATGAAATCAAAGTACCCTTACTTATTTGAAGCTAAACAGGAAGTCCAACATGCAGAATTGGGACAGTAATAGGTACATGTGATTGAATACTTATTGTGTTGTCAAAAGTTTGTGTAAGTAAAGGTTTAAACATGGTTAAGCTATCCAATTGTGCTAACATTCGAGGAAGAATGTTCCTATGGGGGGAGGATATAACACCTCACACCTTACACTACTAGTACAATTCAAATGCAACATTACATGGTTTGGTCAAGTTAGCGCTAATTTTCAAAGTGCTTGAATCTTGTATTAACGGGCTATATGTGCGTCTAACGCTTAGGAAGGTCTAGTGTATACATGTTTTGTGTCGAATTGAGTAGATTATGTACTTAATTGAAGTAAGAGAATTGAGGTGCTTGTAGGACTTAGGAAGCTAGCAGGTGAATCACCTACTTGCTTAGCTTAAATTTCCAGCTAAACGGAGATGAGGCTCGACGTCGAAATTATCTAAGTTCGACTAAGAATAAAGTCCATATTAAGGGTGTAAATTTGGCCCATATTTTAGTATAATAAATGGGCTGTATGATCAGCCGAACGAGAATATTAAAAAGGGCCCAAATACACCACAATCCACTTGGCTAATTGGACCCAAAACTAAGTGAAGAGAGAATTTGAAAATAGGCAACCCAAGCCCATCAACTTGGAGACCCATTTAGGCCCAAGTGTGTGGTCCAAGCTAGTGGATCACTAGCTTAATAATGTGTGGTATATGTGGGTCAAAAGTTCAAGGGAAGTTCGGCCAAATACCCCTTTATAAAGGGTCCAAAAGCAGATCCACAATTCATTCTCAACATGAACACAAAAAAATCAGATTGCTCTCTCAACTTTTCTCAACTTTGTAAAGTAGCTAAAAGGGACTTATAGGGTTCTTGGATAAGCCATAAACCTTGAAATAAGTGGTAAGTAAGTTTACACATGTTTTAGTATTTTTTTCTTATGAAAAACAAGAAGTATATGTTACTATGTTGGAGCTGGAAAATCTGGACAGATTCTGTGCTAAAATTTGCTACACTTTTTCCTTTTGTTTTAGTGATTTATCTATGGTTTGTGAGTTGTATTATGAAGAGAACTTGGTGTCCTTAACATGTTTTGAGTTATAAACATCACGCTAAAGTGTCTTCCATGATTTTGGTTTCATTTAACAAGCGCGTTGTGTTGTGTTATCTTAAGAGTCATGTTGATTCGAACTTGCGGGTTGTTGTATATAAGGCTATTATCTCACATCCTTAATGACTTCTCAAGTTCTGTCATAAGACTGTTTTAGGTCTGCTTACATGTATAAATGTTGATGGAACAGTTTGGTCAAATTTTGAATAGGTTTGGAGTTGTCGACAACAAAATGTAGTGAAGGGAGGTAACGTTATGCTGTCCATTTTTAGGTTGTATAGAATTGTTATGTGTTGTACTTTGTGGCCTATTGTAAGGCAGTTATGGTAGGCTGGTCATGAAGTGTATCTATGAATATATGTTGGAAAATATGATTAGAGACGTAGAGGTTGGAAGAATACACTCGGGTTTATAAATACCCGCTTGCTGTCCATGTGTTGTTTTGTTATGTGATTGGACTGCCAAGGTGTATTTATTAGCTATTAATGCTAGTTTTATCACCTACTATATTTTAGATAAGTATTTAGAGGAAGGGAAGATTATATCCAGATAGTAACGAGGTCGTATAACGAGGTATGTAAGGTTACTTGATTTCGTATCACTTGGCATAAAACATAGATCTCTCCTTCGTACATAAAGGCATTTCTCAATTCTGACACCACTATTAACCATGTCCTAACTCTTGTAAATGTTTATATGATTCCATACATAGTCACCCTCAATACTACATACATGTTTAGATAGCAAGTTACATGAGTTCTTGTTAAGAAGTAAAGTTCACGAGTTGTTCCATTTCATACACATTTCATCATTTGTGTAATATACTCTTTTCATTGTCATGTTGTCTTGTGTGAATATCCACATGTCACATGTTACGTATACAGTCCTACAGCTCTAATATTATGGCCACTAAAAAAATTATCTCAAAGGTAATTGAAAGATAAAGTATAAAGTTTTTCATAAGTGGTAGCCCGAGGGGTGGAGATAGCACCTAGACAGGGACAATCCTATCAATAGGGGGTAGCCCAAGGGGTTGAGTATAACCTAACCAACGATGAAGCCGATACAGTTTCAACATTAATCCGTTGGTCATTTATCCTATAGTTGTGCATAGATTTTATAGTAAAGGTAAAGTTATATAAAAAAATGAAGTACATGATCCCACAGTACAACTAAAGGTGGTCTCTTATGCTGCACCAGTGTACAATTTAATTTAAATTCTTACTTAATATGTAATGTTTCCTGACTTACATACTCAGTACATTATCTCGTACTGATGTCCCTTACAGAGGACCTACATTTCATGCTGTAGGTACAGGTGCTTGTAGATCTCCATAGTAGGAGTACAGGACATTCAACTGTGGTTACCAAGCTCCAGGTTGCTTCGAAGCTTTGCATGTCTAGAGCTTATATTTTTATATTGTACAGTTAGTCGAGGCGGGGCTTGTACTAACCCTTATCAGCTATTTTTCTTTATTTAGAGGCTTTGTAGACTATGTAAAGTAAAGTGTGGTTATGACTCGTACTTTATATACTGTGGCCCCAATGACCTAGTCATATGCATTTCCTTTTGGATTGTTATCACTATTTATGTTTTTAGGCATGCCAAATTCAGAAAGCGCTTGTAGTATGTATAGAAAGTGCATAGTTACAGGTTGGTTCTCCCGATCCTTATCAGCAATGGGTGCCCATCCGCCCTAACGGGATATTGGGGTGTGACATTCATGTCCTTAGTGACTGAATTGCTACTATTTTGAGACTGGTTCCAGGTTGTTTTTATGTGTAGATGTGTTGAGAATGGTTTGGTTAAAGTTGGAATGAGTTTGGAATTCTCAACATCTAAATGGGGCAAAGGGATGTAAAGTTATGCTGTCCATTTGTAGGTTGTGTAGAATTGTTATGTATTGTGCTGGTAGGCTGGTGTAAGACTATGATGGAACTAAAAAAGCTGTACATGATGTGTATAAGCAAATGTGTATTTAGAAGGTACGATTAGGGGTGGAAAGGTTGAAAGAATATGCTCTGGTTTATAAATACCCGCTTACTGCCCGTGTATTATTTTTTTTATGTGATTGGGCTGCCAAGGTGTATTTACTAGCTACTAATGCTAGTTTTATCACCTACTGTGTTGTAGATAACTATTTAGAGGAAGGTAAGGTTATCTCGAGGTAGTAACGAGGTCATACATTGAGATATAAAAGGCTACTTGATTTCATATAGTTTGGTATCAAACATAGCTCCCTCCTTGGCACATAAAAGCACTTGCCAACTCCGAATCAGCTATTAACTATGTCTTCACTCTTTCACATGTTCATACGCTTCCATTCATAGTCATCTTCTAATCTACCTACATACGTGAACACCAAGTTACATAGGTTCTTGTAGCTAAATAAACTTCACGAGTTGTTTCATTTCATATGCATTTCATTATTTGTGTAACATACTCTTTTTATAATCATATAGTCTTGTATGATTATCTACATATCACATGTTACATCTACAGTCCTACAGCTCCAACATTGTGACTACCAAAAGAATCATCTCAAAGCTAATTGAAAGATAAAGTGTATTGTTTATTGATGGGTGGTAGCCCGAGGGGTGGAAGAATCACCTACCTAGGGATGATCCTATCACGGGTGGTAGCCCAAGGGTTTAAGGAAGACTCTAATAGGGAAGATCTCGATACAAGTTTACTACTGATCAGCTGGTCATTTGTATTACATGCTGTGCACAAATTATACAGTAAAGGTAAAGTTATTAAAGGAACATAAAGTACATGATCCCACAGTGTAACTAAAGGTGGTGTCTTATCCTACACCAGTGCATAGCTTCATTTGAGTTGTTACTTCATATAAAGTATTTCTTGCATTACATATTCAATATATTATCTCGTACTGACATTTCTTATGGGGGACTTGCATTTTATGCTCCAGGAATAGGTACTAGTTGATCTCCTTAGTGGGAGTACAGGATATCCAGTTGTTGATACCAAGCTCCAGGTTTCTTCAAGGCTTTGTTTCTGTCTAGGGCTTATATGTCTATATTGTATAGTTAGTCGAGGTGGGGCCTATCCTGACCCTTTTTAGGTACTTTCCCTTTTATAGAGGCTTTGTAGACTATGTAAATGAAAGTGAGATCATGTCTCATACCTTAGACACCATGGCCCCAACGGCCTAACCATATGCATTTCCTTTTGGCTTGTTATTACTTTTTACCTTCTTAGAGGCACGTTGAAGGTAGGAACCCCTTATAAAATGTATAGAAAGCACATATATATAGGTTGGTTCCCCTAGGACTTATTGGAAATGGGTGCTAGTCTGCGTTAAAGGGACTTAGGGCATGACAATTCTAAAGGGTAAAAACCTGAAAAACATTATTGTCAGACTCGAAGGTTGCAGTAAGATCTCTATCTCCAAAGAAGGCATGAGGGTTTTCTAAAATCTCCTCTCATTACTTATGGATAAAGCTCTTAAGCTTAAGCTTTTATGAACTGAATGATCTTCCTATTCTAAATAAGAGTGAGATAGTTTCAACTAGATGTGCTTCTTTGGCTAATCTTGAGAGAGCGAGCGTGAGATAGTTTGTCTAATAACTAGTGCAACATCCCTATATCTGAAAGCGATGATAGGATGTTAGGTCTAGTAAGGAGACTTTTTTGATAAATTACTTTCAAGAATAGACTGTTAGTCTAAGAAAAATATGTTGGGATTGATCCCACCTTTGAAAGAGTGGTTTTGCTCTGTCAATATAGCTTATCGAATTATCAAGCTGAACTACCATCTGTAAGGAGCTTGAATCATTCGTTTACTCTAAGTCTTATTACGGATGCAATGGATTGCTATTTGAACACACTTTCTATACCAAAAGAGCTTATTTCGGCTATACTCTATTTGGACAGTCCTAGTTCAGTTTGAGAAGTCAAGGAGGCACAAAGATCTAACAATGAGTCTTTATATTTAACTGTCCAAAATCAAGTGGGAGATTCAATTGAAAAGGCCCCTTACTCTAGATAGGGTGTTAGCGCAATTTTTTGAAATAAGGACATTTAGGTTTTGACTAATAAGATAAAAAGAGGCAAGCCAAAATCCACTCTGCTAAGTTTGGCTTTCGAGGCTACCTACTTTAGGGCTTATCTAATATATAAAGAAGAACCCTTTTAGGGCCTTTTTGTTTAAGGGTTGCTCACCTTTTGAATAGAGGGAAGTGGAAGAGAAGAGGTTATTTTTGTAAATCGATGTATGAGCTGAGACTCCCACGTCTCGCCGACCCTCTAAAGAAGTAAGGGTTCATAGGGAATCATAAGCAAGAAGAGTAAAAGGCGGGTAAAACTCACATAAACAGAGGGGGAGATACATTTGTGAAAAGCGAGAAGCCTTGCCATAGGGGACTGACCAAGTATGAATAGATCTTACTTATGCTTAAGGGTAAGAACATATATTAGTCTGTATCATAGGTCAATTTGTTAGAAATGGCAAACATCCCCTTTCCAAAACATTAACATAGGTCCTCAGGTAAACAATGAAAGGGGGGAAAAGAGTCTATTTACCTTTATAATATTTCGGAATGAATCATGGCTCTATCTATTCATTAAAAAAAGAAAAAATTGTTTTGCATCATGGGTGAACAAATAGGTGTAGGGAAGAGTGAGAGGGTGGGTTACGAGCCCTCTGTCGTTGTTGTTCCTAGAACACCCATCTCTTCCTTCCCCTTCGCCTGAGCCAGTGAGATCAAATTTCTAGAACAAAGTGAAATGATAGGAAGAGAAAACTACTGATAGGAAATCCCTATTCATGAAATCCCCTTGTTAAGGTTAATAGAAAAACAAAAGTGCACTCCTGCGCACCATCTAAAGAATGGATCTTTGGAAACTTACCTTATTATTATATTAAAATGGAAAAGTGTTCTAAATCTATCTGACTAAAAAGAAGAAATGGGTGTTCAGCCACTTGAATGTAAGGAGAGGGGTAAGCCAAAACCTACTACTAAGAAGTTCTTGGATCAAAGTAGTACATTATACATTTGCCCGCCAACAGCAGAGGCAGAGCAGAGTTGCCCCTTATACACGATTTTGTTAAAAAGACTGACTCAATGAGTTATGCCTTACCTGCAATAAGATTTAAAACTTGTTGTCTACTTTCAGGAAATGTTTAGAACAAAGAACTTTCAATAATACAATGATGTATTCTCCAAAGATTGAGGAACAAGAAGAAATCTATTAAGAAAAAGTTTTATTCTAAAGAAAATCTTAACAGTTACATCTAATCACAAACTACATGAAAGTTGTCCCTTTTTATTAGAGATTTATCCATCATAGAGAATCACAAAGGAAGAGAACGAACTTCATATATCCCTTTTCTAATCAATACATAAACAAGATCGGACGTTGTCCCGGTTCATCTCCATTTTTGTGAAACGTTGTTCCGATAAGTCATTGAAGGTTTTGTGTGAATAATGGAACAGTTAACATTACTCATTTTAAACTCTCTGATGGTGATATAATATCTTTTTAAGAAAATGATGCAAGAACCTATGGTGAGAAATAAAGAGACCCTTCTATATTAAAATCTCAGTTTAGAAAATAGTAGGGAAATTCCTGGATCACCTGTGGAGAAGAACCAAAAAAGAATGGTTCCACCTACTCAAAACTAAGAGGGGATACCGCCAACTACTAAAATCCTAGTTTTTGCAAGAGTTGCATTCTTCTATGCAAGAAGAAGACTTATAAAGAACAAAGAAGTTTGGATCCTAAAAAGTATGCCTAGGCAGTTCTTTTGCTAAGCACAACAGAATGAAGAGGAACTTGTATCATTTCAAATCCCTATTCTTATTGAAGAGAAGGAACATGAAAAACCAAAATATTCCTACTTGAACAAGAAGTCCTATAGTTTACAACTCATATTTGTATAGTAATTTGACCTATTGCTCCACATCCCCCCATCAGTTTACTAAAAAGATCAAAATAAAAGGGATCGAACTACCTACTCATTATTCGGAGGTGAATCATCGAACACCAAAAGTTGTGGTATATTATAGACCTAAGACAGGTCACATACCTCATGACATAAGAATGAAAGATGCAAACCTTCTTCTTCTAAGCGGAAAGGGATGTGGCCAAACATATAAAGATTAGCGTAGTCGCTCATAGGGACATATCTATCTGGATAGAGGATAGTTTAGGCCAATTCATAGATAGATCTATCTCCACATAGATAGGTATCTTCGTGGATAGAGATAAAGATAGGGATCCATCTAGATCATGATTCACTGTTTCCATATTTTTTCTTTTTTCTGATTGATTGCCTTTTTTTGACGATAAGTTTTCATTTTCAATCTTAATGCAGGAGCAAAAATCCACTTGAGTATAAGGAAAGGAAATATTATTTTTCAATTATTACTTGCTGGGGTAGAGCGTAGACGAATGAGCAGAGCCAAGGAAAGAGGGAAGCCCATCATAGAGCATTTGACTAGAAGTAGAAGACTGTTGGCCTGAGAGAAGGCGGCCTCTCTCAGGAAAGATGTCCCAATTTCTCTTCTTTCTTTTTGATTTTAGCTTTTTTTTAGAGGTCCAGATCTAGAAGCCCAATAGGTGGGGAAGAAGGAAGTCAAACCTCTAACCAACCTAGTCATTTAAAGAATTCTTGGCGTCGAGAGAGATTTGAGATTCCGTAAGTAACTCAGCGAGTGCTTAATAAGAAGGGCTTAAAAGAAGAAAATGAAATAGGAACAACCATGTTGGTCGTAATAGATCGACTTTCATGCTAGTTCTTGCTCTAGAATGAAAGTTCCATTTCAGGGAAGGACGATGTACTATGATACTTTCCATTTTGTCGAGACCTGCTTTGGTGTCTTGTTTGATGGTTGTACGTGCTAAAAATTCAGTACATTCCATTTTGTTTCTCATCCTAGTCTTGCAGAACAGTTTAAGTTTATTGCTTTTGTTAGGTCTGGAATTCTTCGCTATGATCTTCCTAGTAGTTTATATAGGAGCTATATCCGTTTCATTCCTATTCGTTATTATGATGTGCATATTCAAATAGCGGAGATTCACAAATAATTATTGCACTATTTACAAGTGAGTGGTATTATTGGACTTATCTTTTGGTGGGAGATGTTCTTTATTTTAGATAATGAAAGCATTCTATTACTACCAACACATAGAGATAAGACCTCTCTGAGATATATGATTTATGCCAAAAAGGTACGAAGTTGGACTAATTTGGAAAAATTGGGCAATCTAGTTTATACCTACTATTTCATCTGGTTTTTGCTCTCTAGTCTTATTTTATTAGTAGCAATGATTAGGGCTATAGTACTAACTATGCATAGGACTACTAAGGTGAAAATACAGGATGTATTTCGATGAAATGATATGGATTCTAGGAGGACTATAATTAGGTGTATGATAGACCCGCTCACGACAATAAGGAAAAGCAGCGGTTCGAATCTACATCGTGAGATTTAGTGAACAAGTCATCGAAAATCGCTTAATTTGGGGCAGAAGTATCGACGACAAGTTGTGCCTACAGTTTTCATGCATATCTTAAGAAGCTCCTATTGTTCAAGATTGAAGTTTTCACCAGAAATCTCTGTAAAAAAAAGAACGTTGTAATGAGATCGCATAGGTCCAACATAAACCTCCTAACAGGCAGCCAAAGAGGGGCGAGGATCAATTAGTTAGCTTACTAAGTTAATGTTGAAGTAGAAAGAGGGCTAATAAATAGGAACAAAGTCAGGGAATTCTAACTTTGAACTTGCTCCTGTGTCTTCCTTTTCATTTGGTAGGACATGCCAATAAGATCTCATGAGACCTTTTCAAGGTATCCAGTTATACCCCCAGGTAAAAGAGATCCATCCATTTTAGCCACCCTTTCCATTACAAATCTAGTTGCTCTTGCTATATAACTCACCACTTTATTATATGATCTTATATTGACTTCAAAAAGTCAATTTTTTCCTTTTTCTCGGGACGACATCATACATTCTTTTACTTATAGAAATTGTCATGCCAATCTTCTTGGTAAAGAAGAACTCTTTCGGACGATCATAAGAGAGCCTAGTTCCATAAAAGCATTGTCATGAGCTTTTACTTGATGAAAGGCGCCCTGTAAGATGCGTTGTATCAATAAGGCAAGGAGAAAGCAGCCTAATAGGAATAGCTCTAAACCAAAGCTACCCTCCATTTCTCATATAGAAATGGTTGACAGGAATACCTATTCATGATATCGAATAGGAATGATTATTATTAGGGGATACAGATTGGCCATGCTAGAATGAGCTAGGCTTTCAATAGCATAAGCTACTTCCCTTAGGCTTCCCTCCAGTGCCTTTGATTATTGCTACAGTCATCAACCGCAGCATTGAATTGAGACTTTCCAACTTTCTTTGGAGTTGAATGGATCTGCTTCTCTTTTTCCATATCGATCTTCATTAAGAGGGTCAACCTAAGCTATTGCTCTACCTCCTTTCCTTATGTTATGGTAGATTTGGAAATCCTATTGGATTTCATACTCCAGAAAAAATAGACTAATCAATAATAATATGCACAAGTTAAAAAGCCTTCCCTGTAGGGTGACTCTTCCAATCCAACTCTATCGAAGGAGAAAAAAAGCTAGGACTACAACTTGCTTAGTGAAGGGCTGCTTGTCGTGATTGGTTGGATACTCTCTTCGTCTAAGGTCTTAGCTTGGTAACTCTATTAAGCTTTCCTAGTAGGTCTATTGAATGGGGTATGAAAGATTGCTATTTAAAGCATCATTAAGAGTTCTGTCTTCTAGGGAGTAGTAAAGATAAGATGACTCTGATGTTTACTTCAATGGAGCCAGATGTGAGCTTATCGCCTACTGATCTTACTCAAAAAGAGTCAATGGGTAGACACATCAATAGAAGCAGACGCAGTGGAAGAAATCCTTGCTCTTTAGGCGAAGTTGCTAACTTTGCCATGGAAAGAGTAATGAGAGGAAAGCCTTGACCTTCCTTTTTTCTACCCTTTGAAATCAGAGATACAAGAAGATCACTCTATGTAGCGACAAAGGCAAGATCTCTATATGTTCATAGATACCTGAGAGACTAATTCCTTGGGGGAGAGGGAAAGGAGGCAGTACTCCTAGAAAATATGCAACCAAACTTTCCTTCCCACTTCTTCCTTAAGGTTCGATCTCATAGAGTACAATTCAGTTTCTTAACCCATGAACAATATGAGCTCAAAGCTTCCTTCGTAACTCCCGGAACTTCTTCATAGTGACATCTTTACATCCCTCATTTTAGAGGGAACCTTAAAGTGGCTCTATTTCATTATATTCCATCTATATCCAAATTCCATTCATTTAATATCCCTTTAGTATCATTGACATAACATATGTCATTTCTAGTCTATCTCTTTTGATGCTAGGTGAGGTTTGTCATTCTTTTTCAATCTTTTGTACTAGGTAATTTAGGATACTTATGCATAAAGATAATCAATTCTGTCGTTGTGGTCGGACTCTATTATGGATTTCTGACCACATTCTCAATAGTGCCCTCTTATCTCTTCCTTGTCCGAGCTTTAGTTATGGAAGAAGGAACCAAGAAGAAGGTATCAACAACAACTAGTTTTATTATAGGGCAGCTCATGATGTTCATATTGATCTGTTATACACCTCTGCATCTAGCATTGGTTGACCTCATACAATAATTGTCCTATCTCTACCATATCTTTTATTTCGTTTCTTCTAGAACAATCACAAAGACTTTTCTTATTATGGATCTACTATCAAACATTTAACACCCCACACCTTACAATATTAGTACAATTCAAATAAAACATGACATGGTTTGGTCAAATTAACGCTAATTTTTAAAAGTGCTTGAATCTTTGGTTAATGGGCTACATGTGCGTCTAACGCTTAAGAGGATCGAGTGTATGCATGTTTTGTGTTGAATTGACTAGATCACAGCCTTTAAATGAAGTGAGTGAATCGAGGTACTGGTAGGACTTAGGCAGTAAGTAGGTGAGTGACCTACTTTCTTAGCTTAAATTTGTTACTTAAACGGAGACGAGACTCGACGTCAAATGTGTCCATGCTCGATTATGAGTAAAGTCCGTATTAAGAGTGTAAATTTGGCCCATATTTTAATTTTATAAATGGTCTATATGATGATCCAAATGAGAATATTTAAAATGTCCCAAATACACCACAAACCACTTGGCTAATGGACCCAAAACTAAGTGAAGAGAAAATTGGAAAATAGGCAGCCCAAGCCCATCAACTTGGAGACACATTTAGATCCAAGTGTGAGGGCCAAGATGGTGGATAATAAAATTGATAATATGTGGTGTGAGGTGTTAAAATATTCAAGGTAAGGTTGGCCAAAGACCTCCTTATAAAGAGCTCCAAAGCAGCTCCACAATTAAGTCTCAACTTGAACACACAAAAAAAGACAGATATGTCTTCAAAGTTCTCTCAATTTTTCTTCACTTTGTAAAGCAGATAAAAGGGACTTATAGGGTTATTGTAGAATACCTAAACCTTGAATTACATGGTAAATAAGTTCACACATGTGTTTAGTATGGTTTCCTTATGAAAAACAAGAAGCATATGCTAGTATGTTGGTGCTGGAAATTCTGGACAGATTCTGTGGTGGAAGTTGCTGCACCTTTTCCTTTTTGTTTTGTTGATTTCTCTATTGTTTTGGAGTTGTATTATGAAGAGAACTTGGTTTTATTAACATGATCTGAGTTATAAATATCACCCTAAGGTTGCTACCCTGACTTTTGTTTCATTTAACAAACGCGTTTTATCGACTTATCTTAAGTGTCATGTTGATTGGAACTTGCGGGATGTTGTATATAAGGCTATTGTCTCACCTTCTTCATGACTTCTTAAGTGTTGTATTAAGAATTTTTTAAGTCTTTTCATATGTGTAAATGTTTCTGGAGCAATTTTCTTAAAGTTGGAATAGGTTTGGAGTTGTCGACATCGAAAGGTAGCTAAAAAAAAGTAACGTTATGCTGTCCATGTATAGATTGTGCGGAATTGTGAAGTCATGTGCTTTGTAGGATGTTGTAAGACTGTTATGACATTAAAATATGTTGTACATGAAGTGTACACTCTACTGTGTACTAGAAAATATGCTTAGGGGCGAAAAGGTTAAAGAAATACGCTCGAGTTTATAATCACCCGCTTGCTGCCCATGTATTGCTTTCCTATGTGATTGGGATGCCAAAGTGTATATATTGGCTATTAATGCTAGTTTTATCACATACTATGTTGTAGATAAGTATTTGGTGGAAGGGAGCGTTATCTTGAGATAGTAACAAGGTCCGACGACGAGAGATGTAAGGTTACTTGATTTTGTATCACTTGGCATGAAACATAGATCTCTCCTTGGTACATAAAGGCATTCACTAACTTCGACACAACTATTAACCATGTCTCCACTCTTTTACACGTTCTTATGATTCCATACATAGTCCCCTTCAATGCAAAATACATGTTTGGATACCAAGTTAGATGAGTTTTTGTCACGGAATAAAGTTTACGAGTTGTCCATTTCATACGCATTTCATCATTTGTGTAATGTACTCTTTTCATTGTCATGTTGTCATGTGTGATTATCCACATGTCACATGTTACATATACAGTCCTACAGCTCCAATATTTTGGCCACCAAAAGAATCATCTCAAAGGTAATTGAAAGATAAAGTATACAGTTTTTGGTAGGTGGTAGCCCGAGGGGTGGAGATAGCACCTAGCCAGGGATGATCCTATTAATATGGCGGTATCCCGAGGGGTTGAGTATAACTTAGCCAGGGACGAACCCAATACTATTTCACCACTGATCAGTTGGTCATTTGTTTTAAAGTTGTGCACAGATTATATAGTAATGGTAAAGTAATACAAAGAATATAAAGTACATGATTCCACAGTATGACCAAAGGTGATCCCAAATCTTACACTGGTGCATGGTTTCATTTGAGTTGTACTTTATATAAGGTATATCCTGCTTTATATACTCACTATATTATATTATACTAACGTCCCTTACGGGGGACCTAGATTTCATGCTGCAGGTACAGGTGCTAGTAGATCTCCCCAATAGAAGTACAGGATATTCAGCGGATGTTACTAAGCTCCAGTTTTTGGTAGGTGGTAGCCCGAGGGGTAGAGATAGCACCTAGCCAGGGATGATCCTATTAATAGGGCGGTATCCCGAGGGGTTGAGTATAACTTAGCCAGGGACGAACCCAATACTATTTCACCACTGATCAATTGGTCATTTGTTTTAAAGCTATGCACAGATTATATAGTAATGGTAAAGTAATACAAAGAATATAAAGTATATGATTCCACAGTATGACCAAAGGTGATCCCAAATCTTACACTGGTGCATGGTTTCATTTGAGTTGTACTTTATATAAGGTATATCCTGCCTTATATACTCACTATATTATATTACACTGACGTCCCTTACGGGGGACCTGGATTTCATGCTGCAGGTACAGGTGCTAGTAGATCTCCCCAATAGAAGTACAGGATATTCAGCGGCTGTTACTAAGCTCCAGGTTTCTTTGGGGCTTTGTATATGTCTAGAGCTTAAGTGTTTTTATTGCATAATTTGTTGAGGCGGGGCCTGTCCTGACCCTTATCACATATTTTTCTTTATTTAGAGGCTTTGTAGACTATGTAAAGTAAAGTATGGTCATATCTCGTACTTTAAATATTGTGGCCCCAGCAGCCTAGTCATATACAGTTTCTTTTGACATGTTATCACTGTTTATCTACTTTAAGGAATGTCAAAGGTAGAAATCTCTTATAATACATATAGAAAGCACATAGATGCAAGTTGGTTCTCCTGAGCCTTATTGGCAATGGGTGCCAGTCCGCCCTAATGAGACTTTAGGGTGTGACAAGAAATTCAATGCGTAATCTCAGCATTCAATGCATATTCCTGAATCATCTTATTTCTCAATTATTCAACCATTTCATTTTACCAAGTTTAATGTTAGCCAGAGTAGTCAATATTTATCTCTTTCAATCAACAACAAGATCTTATTTGTAACAGGTGGTTTTGTTGGTTGGTTAACTGTCACAATTTATTCATGAAATGGCTCGAATTGGTATTGGTCTGGATAATGCAAAATCATTCTATTGGATCTAAGAAGTACATTCGATCTAATGAGTACCGTGTGCTAGAATTAAGAAATTCTATGGCTCGATTCTTTAGTATTCTCTTATTTATTACCTCTGTCTACTATTTAGGCAGAATACCCTTAGCCATTCTTACTAAGAAACTTAAACAAGCTTAAAAAATAGAGGAATTGTTGGAAAGTGAGGAAGAAAGAAATGTAGAAATAGAAAGAGCTTTTGAAATGAAGGGAACTAAATAGGAACAAGAGGGATCCACTGAAGAAGATCCTTCTCCGCCCCAAAGTCATGTAGGGCAGACTGGCACCCGTTGTTGATAAATTTCGGGAGAACCAACCTGTAACTATATGCGTTCTGTACAAATTATAAGGGGCTTCTATGTCTGTCACGCCTTTCGGCAGATAAACAGTGATAGCAAGCCAAAAGGAAATGCATATGACTAGGCCATTGGGGCCACGCTGTCTAAAGTTTGAGACATGACTTCAGTTTGATTTACATAGTCTACAAAGCCACTAAATAAAGAAAAACATCTAACAAGTGTTGGGATAGGCCCCGCCTCAACAAACTGTGCAATAAAAACATGTAAGCTCTAGACATGTACAAAGCCACAAAACAAATTGGAGTTTGATGACAGCAACTGAATATCTTAGGCTCCTACTGGGGAGATCTACTAGCACTTGTACTTGCAGTATGAAATGCAGATCCCCCATAAGGGATGTCAGTACGGGATAATATACTAAGCATGTAAGATAGGATATACTATATATAAAACAACAACTCAAATGAAATTATGCATCTGTGGAAGATTAGGGACCACCATTAGTTATGCTGTGGAATCAAGTACTTTACGTCCTTTATCTCACTTTACCTTTACTGTAAAATCTATACTATCAAATTTGTGCACAGTTGTAACCATACGACCAAGAAATCAGTGGTAAACTATATCGGGATCATCCTTATGCTAGGTTCTTATTGAACCCCCTCGGGCACTACCCATCAAATTATATTGGGATCATCCCTATGCTAGGTTCATAATTGAACCCCCTCGGGCTCCACCCATCAAACTGTATTCTGCATCTTTCAATTACCTTTAAGATGATTCTTTTGGTGGCTATAATATTAGAGCTGTAAGACTGTATATGTAACATGTGACATGTGGATAATCACATAGGACAACATGACTGTGAAAAGAGTACGTTACGTAAATAATAAAATGCATGGGAATTGGAATAACTTGTGAACTTTATTTTGTAGCAGGAACTCATGTAACTAGGTGTCAAAGTATCTAGGCAGGTTTGAAGGTACTATGTATGGAATCATATGAACATTTACAAAAGTGGAGACATGGTTAATAATTGTGTCGGAGTTGGTGAATACCTTTATGTACCAAGGAGAGATCTATATTTCATGCCAAGTGATATGAAATCAAGTAACCTTACATACCTCGTTGTATGATCTCGTTACTATCTTGAGATAACCTTCACTTAATATAAATACATATCTACAACATAATAGAGGATAACACTAACATTAATAGCCAATAGATACAGCTTGGAATCCCAATCACATAACAAAACAACACACGGGCAGCAAGCTTTTAAGTAGCGACGTCAGGGCATTTCGCTCAACCTTTTCACTTATAATCGTATTTTCGAACAAAAATTCTCATGTATATGTAATATACATATTGTTTCAGCCTTTTATAGTCTTACAACATCCCACAAAGTTCAACACCTAGAAATTCCCCACCATCTAAAAACGGACAGCATAATGGTACCTTCCTTCGCTACATTTCGACGTTGACAATTCCAACCCTATTCCAACTATAACCAAACTGTTCTAGTAGCATTTACACATATACACAGACCACAAAAATTCCTATATCATCACTTAAGAAGTCATGAATGACGTGATCTAAAAGCTTCACACACAACAGCCCGCAAGTTACAATCAACACGACACTTGAAATAACTCGATAAAACGCGCTTGTTAAATGAAACTAAAAACAGGGAAGCAACCTTAGGGTGATGTTTATAACTCAAAACATGTTAAGAAATCCAAGTTATATTCATAATATAACTTAAAAACCATAGATAAATCATCAAAACAAAAGCAAAAGGTGCAGCAACTTTCTGCACAGAATCTGTCTAACAAATTTCAGCAGCATAGCTAGCATCTATTTCGCGTTTTTCATGATAAAACTATACTAAAAACACAACTATAATTACTTAACTTTGTTTTAAGGTGTAGAGTCTCCTTAAGAACCCTAAATAAGTCATTTGGCTGCTTCACAAAGTTGAGAAAAGTTGAGAGAAAGTATAGAGAGCAATCTGATATCTTTTGTGTTTAAGTGAACTGTAACTTGTGGAGCAGCTTTGAAGCCCTTTATATTGGTATATTATGCCGAATATCTCTTGACTTATTGACCAACATATACCACACATAATGAGGTAGCTTACCCACCAGATTTACCCTCAAAGTTGGGCCTTTTTGGAGCACCAACTTGATGGACTTGGGCTGCCAAATTTTCAGTTTTCACTTACTTAGGTTTGGTCCCAATTTTCTAAGTGTTTTATATTACCTTTGGGCACTTTTTAATACCTATATTAAGCTTAACATTGTCCATTTATTATACTAAAACGTGGGCTAAAGTTACACCATCAACACAGACTTTATTCATAATCGAACTTGGACAATTTCGACGTCGAACCTCGTCTCTGTTTAGTTTTCGATTTTGAGCTAAGCAAGTAGGTGACTCACCTGCTACCTTCTAAGTGCTACAACCACCTCAATTATTTTACTTCATTTAATGCCATAATTTCCTTAATTCACCACATAACATGTATACACCCTACCCTCTTAAGCGTTAGACGCACATATAGCCCCTTAACGCGAGATTCAAGCACTTTTAAAATTTAGCGTCAATTGGTCCAAATCATGTCATATTTCATTTGAATTGTGCCAATATTGTAAGGTGTCGGGTGCTATATACTTCCCCCTTAGGAACATTCGTCCTCTAATGTTAGCATAACTGGATAGCGTAACCAAGTTTAAATATTTACTTACACAAACTGATTGACAGCACATTCAACATTCAACAACACATACCTATTAGTGTCTCAATTCTTCATGTTGTACTTCCCCTTTAGCTTCAAATAAGTAAGGGTATTTCAATTTCATTGCATCCTCAGTTTCCCATGTTATCTCTTCTACTTGCTGATTCCTCCAAAGTACTTTAACTAAAGCTATTGCTTCGTTCCTTAGCTTCTTAACTTGACGATATAGAATAGCAATAGGCACTTCTTCATAGGTGAGATCTTTTGTAACCTGTACATT
>JAOTQJ010000025.1:8084-32330 GCA_025642045.1 Solanum sejunctum | reverse complement strand
CTCTGTTGCATGCAAATCTTTCTATCGGGAAAGCCTCGCTTATTCAAAGGGCTTCTTATTTAGAACCCTTTTTTTTTTCTTAGTTGTAAGTAAGCGTTGGTAGGAGCGGCGGGATGATGATGAGTATATAAATCAATAAAGACCAAAAAAGCAGAAATGGCAAGATAAATTATCTATCTATGGAAAAAATAACGATTACGAGGGCGACTGAAAAGGAGGCTCGACCATAAGGGAGAGTGGTGGGCAGGGATTCTCTACAATGACACTGTTGTAGACCAATGGAAAGGGATGTAGCGCAGTTTGGTAGCGCCTTAGTTTTGGGTACAAAATGTAACGGGTTCACCAGTGCCCAGATTTTCTGTCTCTGCCAGCTCCTGATCGACGTAAAAGAGATCCTATTCCCTAAGTTAACACTTCCTTTCTTCCCATAGGGAAAGGCTCACTAAGTTACTTACGGAATCTCAAATCTCATCAAGAGAAAATGAGCAAAGCTTATGCCCGGCTAATTGAATGGAGTTCCCGGCTTTAAAGAATCAAGTTCAAGTACCGAGGAGATTTATTTGAAGAGCTTTGGTTATGAATGAATAGGCATGTGGGAACAGCATTGCTTGCATTGATTCAATTGATTTGAAGTGGCGGTTATACTAAACATACATATACGACCTTGAAATAAATCTGAGTCGACTTCTAGCCTTTTATTCTCTATCGCTCTCGACTGGTCCTATAGCTTGAAAGAATCTACAGGCTCCTTCGTGAAGTGATCCCCACCCGGGAATCACTTCACTCCCGTGCATGTATGTAGAGTCAAAAAGTAGATAATAAGCATCTTTCCTGTCTTGAGTAGTGGGGCTATAGCTGAGTGAAGTAAGGCTAAAAGGTGGGGGAGAAGGAAGCCGAACCTCTAATCGACCTGGACACATAAATCATTCTCGGCGTCGAGAGAGATTTGAGATTCCGTAAGTAACTCAGTGAGTGCTTTCTAAGAAGGGCTTGGAAGAAGAAAATGAAATAGGAACAACCGCGCTGGTCGTAATAGATCGACTTTCATGCTAGTTCTTGCTCCAGCATGAAAGTTCCATTTCAGGGAAGGACGACGTACTATGATACTTTCCGTTTTGTCGAGCCCTGCTTTGGTCTCTGGTTTGATGGTTGTACGTGCAAAAAATCCGGTACATTCCGTTTTGTTTCTCATCCCAGTCTTTCGCAACACTTCAGGTTTACTTCTTTTGTTAGGTCTCGACTTCTTCGCTATGATCTTCCCAGTAGTTTATATAGGAGCTATAGCCGTTTCATTCCTATTCGTTGTTATGATGTTCCATATTCAAATAGCGGAGATTCACGAAGAAGTATTGCGCTATTTACCAGTGAGTGGTATTATTGGACTTATCTTTTGGTGGGAGATGTTCTTTATTTTAGATAATGAAAGCATTCCATTACTACCAACCCAAAGAAATACGACCTCTCTGAGATATACGGTTTATGCCGGAAAGGTACGAAGTTGGACTAATTTGGAAACATTGGGCAATTTACTTTATACCTACTATTTCGTCTGGTTTTTGCTTTCGAGTCTGATTTTATTAGTAGCCATGATTGGGGCTATAGTACTGACTATGCATAGGACTACTAAGGTGAAAAGACAGGATGTATTTCGACGAAATGCTATGGATTCTAGGAGGACTATAATGAGGAGTACGACAGACCCGCTCACGACAATAAGGAGAAGCAGTGGTTCGAATCCACATCGTGAGCTTTAGTGCACAAGTCGTCGAATCCCTTAATTTGGGGCAGGAGTCTCGACGACAAGTCGTGCCTGCAGTTGTTCATGCACATCTTAAGAAGCTCCCATGCTTCAAGATTGAAGTTTTCACCAGAAATCTCTGTAAAAAAAATCACGTTGTAACGAGATCGCATAGGTCCAACATAATCCTCCTAACAGGCAGCCAAAGATGGGCGAGGATCAATTAGTTAGCTAACGAAGTTGATGTTGAAGTAGAAAGAAGGCTAATAAATAGGAACGGAGTCGGGGAATTCTCACTTTGAACTTGCTCCTGCGACTTCCTTTTCATTTGGTAGGGCATGCCAACGAGATCTCATGAGAGCTTTTCAAGGTATCCAGTTAGACCCCCGGATAACAAAAGTGGAGCATACGACGATGCCGCCCGTTTTCATTTCGTGGGGGGGTTGGGGCAGGTTGAAGGGGAGGGGAAGTCAAAACTACGAGAAGGCCCGGGCAGGTCGTTCCATAACAAATAAGCCGGCGTAGTATGAGTTTCACTTTCCATAACAAAAATGACACATCAATAGCAGCAGACGCAGAGCCCCAAATCCTTGGTGCAGATGCAAAGCCCCGCACGAATTACTTTGATTTCAGTCAAGTTGCGTTTGTTTCAAGCAATTCCACTTTGTCAAGTCGGAAGGCGAAGCGAAGATCCTGCGTGCTCGTGCTTGCTCGTCTTCTTCCCCCCATCTGGCCGGCGTCCTCACCAATCACACGATACCAAGGCAAACCCATGGAAATACCCCTTATCAAAGAGGGCTTCCCTTCATGGCTTGGGGCAGGGCAGTGGAAGTGTTAAGGTCTTCCACTTGAGTTCCCTTGTCCGCAGGGGGTTTACGATGGAAAGGGAAAGCAAAAGGCTCCGAGAAATCCTTTCTTTCTCGCCCGGCTCCGAAACAAAGAAAAAGGTGCGTGAAAGATGTTCAATATCGAACCAAGTGGAATACTTGAATTAATAAGTGGAAGACTTTCATTCTCAAGTCGAATTAAACAAACAAAATAAAGAATTGACAACCCAGCGTTCAGTTTCATTCTTAACTGGATTTGCTCATTGATTTTTTGTTTAATTCAAAAGTGGAATTAATGACTTTTTTTGCAGTTTCATTCTTAAAGCAATTCGACTTTCGACGTTTCATTAATAAAAGTAATGAATTCAACTAGGGTGAGATATTATCTATTTGTAGCATTTTGGCGCAGTCAAGTGGCTTAGCTTTCTCTTCCCCTTCGCACCGCCCGGGCCACAAATTATCTATTTGTATTCGACTTTTCTCCCCTCTCCTTTCAGTCGAGCTTCCTTTTCTCCCCTCTCCTTTCAGTCGAGCTACTTCGTACCTCTCCGCCAAACAGTCAGCGACTCAAGGAGTGGCAGATTTGGATGGAGTCTCGCTCATAAGTTACGGATTCGAAATAATAAATCTAGGCAAATTCTCCAATTTTGGAAAGAAAGCCAAAAGCCAAATGAGACGCCCTTCTCGTAGAGCAATGCCAGCAGCCTGGTGAGGGCTGGCTGTCTGGGGACCGGAGGGACGATCAAGAAAGTGTTGAGACCCAATGTTGACCAAACAAGACTGACTTCTGACCAACCCGCTTTGGGTTGTGAGGCTGGAACACGAACAGGACTTTTTCCATTGTAGATTCGACGGTATGCCACAAGGTTATCCGAGTTCACAGGTCTCCTTGCTTATCCCTTTCTTCATTAAGATGGAGTTGGTGTTCAGTGTACCCACCTACTCACTCGCGGAAGAGAAGAATAGATCCATTGGCGGGGGTGACTAACCGTGGTTCGGCTGTCGCCCTAAGGTTACGCCTGCCCGGGCTCAAAGTGGAACATCCTTCACGCAATGAAACTGAAACAAAGTCATTAATTAATTCAAGTATGAAACTGAATAATGAAACTATGAAACTGAAAGCTTTTCATCATTGCTTTAAGAATGAAACTATTAGACTTTTGAATTCGACTATGCAACTTTCGTTTTTTTGCTTTTCATCATTGCTTTAAGAATGAAAGTCTTCCACTTCACGCCCCTTTTTTAGTCTTTTTGAATCCCCTCTTGCTCTTAGGGAATATATGCAGCTAGAAGAGGTTGCACGAAAAGGCCTAATGTCTCAAATAGGGGAATGCCAACGGCTCCCAATCTTCTTTAAGTCTTTGTCCTTTGATCTGCCTTGCCTTAAAGAGGGGACAGAGTTGACTGAAATAAGAGGGCTTTGTCGGAATAAGAGCTATTAGTATAAGAGAAAGGCATACGAGACGCCATTTCCGGGCTTAGAGAAGAGGGGCAAGCCTCAACCTTAGAAGATAGTGCTTAGACCGTTAATGCCCCATCTAGCGAGATAAAAGGACTTAGAGCCTTTATCCATCCCGCCGACGAATAATAGGTACCCTCACCCCAAGCAGAGTTAGTGAGCCGTGCTCGGTCGTGTCACGAAAGAGTCTTCCAGTTCTTCTATTCTCTTCATTAGATGGCTTGATTCTTGGATGGCCAAGGGACCTCTTCCATTCTCTCTTTCTCTTAAGACGGCAGCAACCGTCCTGATTCAGTTTGATGGAGAGGGTGGATGTAATTCAGCTCGACCATAAGGGAGAGGGAAGAAAAGGAAGCTCGACTGAAAGTTGCGTTCAGTTTCAGACTTGAATTCAAAACTGGGTTGTCAATTATCTATTTGATTTGTTTGGGCTCCAGGCTGGCCGGGATTGTGTCCTGCCGAGCGGAAGCAGTTGCAATTGCAAATTTGCTAGATTCCCCATGTTGGAAGAGAGAAAGTCTTAGCCCCTTTCTAAGGGAGAGCTAATGCTTGTTGGGTACCGGTGAAAAGTGTTTGTAGCGTCTATTCCAGTCGAAGAGATGCTCAATGGAGATAGTCTTGGCTAAGCAATTCATCTAGGCAGAGGCTCCGGATCCCCCCCTGGTACCGAGACCCCCGGTAATCTCTTGCGAGATTGCCAGAAGTGAAGTACAGAAGAGAGGTATGCATTGTCCCGAAAAACCTTAGGCGCCCACCCGAAAGAGAGGCTTCGGTCTCGATCGAACACAGAATGAACAGGGTGCAGCTTGGGTGGCCCGTATCCCACTTTTCTTTACTATCTCAATAGCCTTTTGCGCGGATCCTGCACCTGCGCTTCGCAGACTCTTCCCTGGGTGATTTATTAGATAAAAGATTTCAACAAAGTAATTGTGATCATTCTCGATTTTCTTTCTTTCAAGCAATTCCACTATTATACTTTTGAATTCAAGTATTCCACTGAAGAATGCAACTATTCCACTTGATAATTAGACTATTCCACTTGAGAATGAAACTCTGAAACTTTCGAATTAGACTATGCAACTTATGAATTAAAGTATTATACTTGTTTAAAGTCATTCTTAAAAGCTTTCAGTTTCATTAATTAATTACTTTGTTGAAGTTGAATTTGCTAGTCGTAGGTTGGGTGGTGGAGTGAGTGATGCCCCAAAGGGTATCACGAACGTTAGACTCAGCTGAAGTGGGACTTAGTGGGCAGACTGACGAATCTTTTGCTTCTCGAAAAGATGGTCCGGAAGCTTCCTCTCGGCAAAGATCGTGTGAGTGTGCGGGAAAAGTCTACGGAAAGGGGCACGTCGGTGGATCTGCCATTTCTTTATATTAGTGAAAAAGATCCTCACCTCCTTTTCAGGGAGAGCAAGACTGATTTGGGTTCCAGAGTTGTTATAAGGGCGGGACGGTTCTGGTCCACCCCTCCTCTTCTCTTCGTTCTTTAAAAAAGAAAAAGGGGCAAGGTTGGAACATGCCTTCTCACTTACTCAATATAGATTGATCCGAAATCTGATTCAAATCCCCGTTGTATTTGCTTCTCCTGATGGCTGGTCAAGTAAGCAAATAATCGCATTCTCATTTCTGCGTTTCGTAGATTGTTTTCCGGCCAGAAAGGAGCGACTTGCTCTTCTTGCTTATCCATACAAGAGTCTTCCAGTTCTGACGGAAGATGACTCCTAGGCGCGCCTCAGTTCCACAACCAACCCAACGTTTTGCCTTCCCCCAGCCCGGGCTCAAAGTGTCATAGTTGCATTCTTCACTTGCTTTTCTTCAACGTTAAAGTGGAATAGTTGCATTAATAAGTTTCAGACTTGAATTCATAAGTTGCATAGTTTAATTAGAAACTGTCTTTTGTCAATTGCTTGAAACAAAGATAATATCTAACACCCATAGTTCAGTTTAATGAGCAAAGCAAGTTAATCATTCAGGGTTGTCAATTCTTTATTCGATTTCAATAAAGCAATTCCACTTTGTCAAGTCGGAAGGCGAAGAGTTTCCGTCGAAATAGTCTAGTACTAGGACTAGTAGAGTAGAGGCACTACTGGGCGGGGCTTCCTCGAACACAAGCTTCTACGCCCCTCGTACGTTGGTCGTTCCAAACCTTTCAGTCGAGTGTCTTTTCTCCCCTCTCCTTTCAGTCGAGCTACATCTCCCCTATCCTTTCAGTCGAGCTACTTCGCAACTTTCGAACGACTAAGCCGGGCAAACTCAATATCTAATTTGTGGCCGGGGCGGTGGGGAAGAGAAAGCTAGGCCACTTGAATCACTCAGACTTCCTCCGTTCGTGATACCCTTTGGGGCATCACTCACTTACGTCGTGAAGGCCCTTTCGATTGGGAGAAGCCCTAAGCTTAGCTATGTGCTTGGAGTCAGCTACTTCGCTACTCGGACTTATGGTCGTTCCTCTCCTTTCAGTCGAGCTACTTCGTTCCTCTACTCTAATTGCTTTCGAGCCACTTCGTTCCTCTACTCTAATTGCTTTCGAGCCACTTCGTTCAGTTCCTCGGACGTTGGTCGGGCTTAGGCGTGAACAAAGAGCAGGCGTGTCGAGTCGAATTGCTTTCAAGTGGAATTAAACAAAGTCATTAATTCAACTATTCCACTTTTGAATTCAACTATTCAACTTCACGCAATGAAACTGAAGAAAAGTCATTAATGAAACTATGAAACTGAAGAATGAAAGTATTCCACTTGGCACATGGGAAAGTATGAAACTGAAGAAAAGTCATTAATGAAACTTTCAAGTAATTAATTAGACTATGACACTGAAGAATTCAAGTCTTCCACTTATGAATTAAACTATTCCACTTATGAATTAAAGTATGAAACTTTCGAATTCAACTATTCAACTTCACGCAACTTGACTGCAAATCAACTTATTAATTAAACAATTCCACTTTTGAATTCAAGTATGAAACTTCAAGCTTTTCATCATTGCTTTTCTAAGAAAGAGTAGTGCTTTATGGCGCTTTCAACCCGCCGAAATGGAAGGCTTTGCACTGTACCCAACTGGAGAATCTCCTTCAGGTGCAAAGCGTAAGTCCTTTCACTAAGCGCTTCTCCCTTTGGGGATAAGATGAGCCCCCTTCTCTGGCTTTCCCTTTAAGTGACAAGGGGGTGAGCCGCTCCAAGCGGAAAGCTCAAGTGAAAACCTATTAGTAGCAAAGCCAGCGCAGAAGCAGCCCCCGGATCCACGCAAAATGAATCGGCGCAGGAGCTGCTGAGCCCGCCGGCTGGGGGGGAAGGGGGAGAGTGGATGCTGCTCTTTCTATGAGTTGGCTAGAGAATCTTCCTCACCTTGCAGTGGAGCGGCCGACGCGACTCATCAACAATGTAGAATTCTGAAGCAAGAGAGCCCCTGCTAAATCGATTCCTCTTGGCTATATGGTCCATCCGGGGGAGAGATTGACCTCTTTTCCAAATTCTTTTCTTTCGAACCTTTTTCAATTTAACGGGATGTGGAGCAGAAGCGTAAACCAACCGGAGCAAGAACTGAACAGAGGCTTGCTTTTGCCGAGTAGTGAGTTCCACTTGATCTTCCGCCCAATTCCCCCTTCGTACTACCACCCCGCTTCCTTTCTGCTTTTTTGCTTGCTACTTCGGCTTCGATCATCGGCTTTGATCATAAGACAGACGATCGGTCGAAAATGGATCCCGATTTCTTTCCAAGAGAATTATTTCACTTACGGAATAGAATAGGGGAAGGTAGCCAGGAAGGGAATTCCCATGAGGCTTTGCCATTGAGTCGGCGGCAAGACTCGAATCCAGTCCTGCAAGGAAGACCTTCGGGAAGAATCACAGTTTTTCTCCTCTGCGAAGGTAGCTTGGGTGAGACTCCCTGGAATGCCGCTGCCTAGTAGTTCTGGATCGAGAGATCCAGGGCGCCTTTCCTTCGCTCCAGCAACTAGGGGAATTGATTCTGGCTCATCGATCTTCTTTAGCAGGGCGGGTCGCTTGAGTGTCAAAACCAGACAGACCGAAAAAGCCTGTAGGAATGACAAAAGCAGCGGAAGATCCTGCAAGGAAAGAACCGAAGCCTGACTCCGATAGAGCCAAAGATTCCCCCCCCACTGATCGGAGTACGCCAAGAGAATTGATTCTCTCCGGTCTTGTCTCCTCAGAAGAGGGTTTAGGTCATCAACTTAAATGCTTAAGCAAAAAATCAAGTGTGTTTTCAGGTAGCTATGGAATTGCTAATCGAACGGAGTCAAGCGATACAACGAATTTCTCTATCTAATAACATAAAATACTGCACTATTACAACACCTGCATCATCCTAAGATTGTAGGATTATAAGCATCCATTTATCCAAATTTCGAGTTTACAAAATCTATTTTCTAGTATAAAACTATTAAAAAAAAACGGTTAGTAGTGAGAAATTTCTTTAAATTAAGGGATAATTATGAAAAGAAAATCAATAACTATCATTGCACCACTCACGCTAAGTTATGCATTAAATAGTTGTGACTGGTTTTCTGAGACATTAAAGCCAAATCCTGTAATCGAAAAAAATCATAATGGTCATTCCAATATAGAAAATACACAGAACAGTAGTAACAGCGATCCCAATATAGCAAAAGCACTACAAGGTGATAATGCTATTCTCAATGCACCTAAAGGTGATAATGCTGTTCCCAATGTAGCAGAAGCACTGGCACTACAAGGTGATAATGCTATTCCCAATGCAGCAGAAGCACTAGCACTACAAGGTGATAATAGTGTTGACGATTTCGAAGCAAATTTACTGAAGAAGGAAGTCACTTTCTTCGAAGAATTCGAAAATGCTATCAAAGGAGGTAAGGCTGAAGGTCTACTCAATAAAATAAAAGAAAAAACAAGTATTATTACTAGAATTAACAATACGTTAAAAGAACAAAAGATGGATTTCGAAAAAAAAGCGTTAGAATTCTCAAATATGGAGAAGGAAGATCTTAATGGAGACGATATAAAGATTATAAGTAGTAATAGAGACGGTAAAAAGATTATAGGTAATAATGCTTTTGTCAATAAAACAAAAGATCTTGAGCTGAAACAAACGAATTTTCAGAATTCAATCTTTCAAATACGAACAGATGCAAGTAGCATAAAGTTTAACGTTGGTCTGTTTCCAACTGAAGGTATGACACAGGAAAATCTGGAGTTGAAAGAAGAATTCACCAGTTGTTTAAACAGTTATGTTGATGCAATATTGGGAAATGCCGAATATTACGATAAATATTACGAGATTTCTGCAGGAATAAGTAATAAACCTATAAATCAAAAAGATCGCGAAAGTCAAATCTAAAAGTGCCATGCGCAAATAAACGCAGTAAAATGTAGAACTCAAATTACATGCGAAAGGCTATATTATCCTGAGAAACCATAAGATTAAATACCTTGCTCTTTAATTTGACGATAAAGGGTAGAACTTCCTATACCCAATCTCCTAGCAACTTCACTCATCTGTAGAATTAAATACCAAATAAGCAAATTACGCCGTCAAATCAATGGTTTATACGCACCCTTACCCGCAAATCAATAGAAGCAAACATCATTGATTCTACGTTGTTTTATTTTAGGGTACCCGCACCCTTTTGAAACTGATTTTGGAATTAATCATTAATGCTCTGTAGTTCTTGACTCAAATGTAGTTGATGGAATATGTACTACTCACTTAAAGTTGTAAATGAATAAAGGTATAAGTCAATGAATCGTATGCTTGTTTACATGTTGTGCTTCTTGTTTGTTTTTTCGGGTAATGCGTCTCGGGCATCATCTGGTAGCTATGAACACAAGGTATCTGCAGGCACGATGGCTTTTCAGGAGTATCATGCTGATGGGAGCAGGGTTACATACAGCTATGATTCGGAAGATGCTCCTTACCCAGTCGTCATAGGTTATCAATTTACAAAGTACTTTAATGAAAGAAAGGATTTGTTTTTCAAGGGTTTAAATGCAAAAGGAAAAGTAGGTGTCGAGGTTTCTACTCACCCCTTTATGAATATGGATATTAATCTCTTCCTGGGTAGCGAGAATTATTATAGAACTAATAATGACTATTTTTTTCAAGAAATAGGGTATGATGGGAAGCTTGCGTTACACAACTTTCCATTGATAGAGGATCGGTTTACTCTTCATCCGCCTGTTATAGGGATAGATGGTTCCATTTACGCAAAAATAACACCATGGCTTACATATAGATATAGGACTGGTCTTCTGGGAGTGGGGATGAAAGAGGTGGTCTTGCCCTATATATAGGGGCTGATTTAGAATTCCCTTTGTCTGAGAATGCTGATATTTTTCTTCAAAATGATTTTTATGTAGTGAAGGACGAGAAGGATGTCATCCATCAAGCCACTATAGGTTTGAGTGAGAAATTCTAGCCCCGTCTCTTCCAGACAATTGTATCTACGTACCATAAGCCTGTAATATCCATCTCGCACCTTTTAATTATTCTAATGTTTCAACAACAATTCTGCTTCGGCTTCTCTTCTTGCGACCAAGCCTTTTAGCTTCTTACCTCCTGAATAAACCCATCTTTTACACTCAATAGATGCTCTTTCCCAATCGGATTCATCAATACGTTTCCTAAAGGTGCTACCATGATAATTACCAATACCAAGATGAAACACAAAATCACCAACTGCTGATATTCGGTTATCACTAGCTGATTTAAGAACAGAAGAAACTTTAAAAACTTGGTTCAAACAATTAGTGGCATCTTTAAACTGAAAATAATCAGCTTGATGTTTAGATATCTCCATCCCTTCACAAACATCTGAACCAGTATGACCATATCCAATAGTCCAAACCCCTGCGGGACACCGATAGGCTTTTAAGCGTAATCCTTCAAATCTTTTAATTAAACCAATTAATTGGGATGGGATTGTGACCATGGTTGCCTCGGTTTCTTTCGAACGATTGTATCTGCGTACCAAAAGCCAAGAATAAAGGCTATTATATCCTGTGTGAAAGGGCTGAGCATAGCTAAAGGATCAACGTCGAATATGCCCTCTTTCACACTCCACCAATGTAATAATGGATACCCAATAGTCCAAACAAATGTTGTAAGTGGTCGCATTAAATCGTTAACGCCCTCTATCCACTTAATACCACTTTTGGTTTAAAGAGCTTTTATACGAGATAATCTGATTGGCTGATCAACTTTGAGTTCTTCAATTCCATATTGAATCTCTTCAAGATTAAGTTGTTGAGTGCCATTTAGCTTCGCTAACTCAATTTTCAATTTGTCCTGTTCTAACCTTATCTTGTCATATTCTAAAGAACGTTTTTGCATAAGATGTTCAGATACAACATCAACTACCCTCTCAAACACAGAAGGGACAAAACGCAGTCAAAATCTGAATGTTCCACCAGCTAAAAAAGATGATATCATTGTTTAAACCAGCCTTTGAGACTTTGGAAAAAGTAGGTTATAGCACCCAGTGCAGTGGCTATTGCACCAAACGTTTTAATGAATGAAGCTAAACCTTTTTAAGTATTAAGAATATCGAAAATCTCTTCTATGTCTGTCTTAAGATAATCCACTTTAGAACTTAAACAATCCACCTTAGTACTTTTTTAATCCACTTGAGTACTTAGTTCATTAAACTCTTGTCTTGTGACATGTTGTTCTGATTTCTTATTTGCCATACTTAAGCTCATTCTGCTCTTTTCGAATTTCTAAACGTTCTTTGTATCCTGAATTGAAAAAATCAAGTATGTTATCTAGTATGTTATATTGAAATGCATTCTGGAGTAATTGCACCTGCCATAAATTCTGGTAGGGAACTTGCTTAGACAACTGCTTTGTCAAACTATCTTTTGCTTTTTCAAGCTTATCGGGTTTACTATCATCAGTTGAAAAGGCTTCATATTCCTTACGTGCGAAATTATAGCCCTTACGTCCGAGGTTGTATGCGTTTTGTATGCTAGGTCCTCCCAGCGCCCCAGCCCAATACGACATACTATCTGGAGAAGGACCACCCATCTTGGGGAAGAAAGGGTCATAAAACGGAATTGCACTCAAAAATGCATCTAGATAGGTGTTGGGATCAGTGTAATCAGGCTGTTCTTCTCCTTTGATAAGACGCTTGAGTGCATCCTTACAAACACCATGGAGGATCATAACTGTGGCTATAACCTTCGCTCTATAGACATTAGCCGATACACCTAAGTGTCCATCTGCTAACAAGCCTGGCACGGTAACTAAATGTTGTCTTAGGATGGACATCGGGGTTACTCAAAATTCTGTTGTAAAACGTAATATTGGACGTCCGCCCCTGCTTGAAAGGCATTTAGTATCTTGCAGGGTTGAATGCATCGATCCTCTAGCCTGTTCTTGTACCATACCCCAAATATAGGCATTAAACTGACTTGCAAAATTGTCTTTTAACAAATCAACGCTTTTTCCTTCGGCTTTTGCAAAACCATCAACAACAGAAGAAAAGAGATTGATAATCCCTTCCACTGTGATGTGAGATCCTCCCATACGATCTACTTGTGATAACATGCGAAAATCTGTTTCAGTAAAACCGTAATCTTGTACTAAGGTCTTATAGGTTTCCTTCCCGACCTTTTGCTGTAAAGATCTCAGAGATTTTCAATCTTTGGTAATATCACCCATATTATGCATTAATACCGATGAGGTCACATTGGTGATGAAAGTATCCATAGCTTTAAGCCTTTGCCATTTCACAGCAGTGTTAGCTAGTACTTTTACCTTTGTGTCTAGCGATCCTTCTATCTCATTCATCATCCCACTTATGCCATGCTCAAATGATGGAGCAATAGACTTAACAAAAGATCTATGTTGAGAATTTATTGAAAAAATAACAGATTCTTAACTTTTAATAAAGAAAATAAGTAAGATGGCATTAAAGGGTATAGGATAAGTAGTACACAACCCTGCAATGTCTAGTAAACGCAGTTAACACCCTGACGTTTTCAATTAATTTGAACTAGTTTAGGTATTTAATGAGCAAACACAGGTATTAGTATGGATACATGCAACATTAATCCTAAGATATGGCGTTGGTCTTGCGAAAGATCTGGTGAAAATTTTGACGAGCTTAAGACTAAGAAAAAATTTAAAGATCTTGCATTATGGGAAAGCGGTAAGAAACAACCAAGCTTCAAAGAATTATTAGATTTTGCTAATAAAGCTCACGTCCCGATAGGTTACTTTTTCATGGATGCCCCATTGGATGAGCCATTGCCTATACCTGATTTTAGAACTTTTGATAACCGCTCTATCACTCGTCCTAGCCCAAATCTGCTCGATACTATTTATGCCTGCCAAAGACGGCAAGATTGGTATAGGGAATTTATGCAAAGTGAAGATCAGAAAACTTTAGCCTACATTGGGAGTGCTACTACAAGCAGTAAAGTCGAGTATGTTGAAAAAAATATCCGAGAGATTATTGGATTCAGCCCCAATATCGAGGGAATCTCTTCAGATGAAATGCTCCCCTTGTTAAGAGACCTCGTAGAGCAGGCTGGAATTTTGGTTATGCTTAATGGCGTGGTAGAAAATAACAATAGACGCAAGCTCGATATAAATGAATTCCGAGGATTTGCACTTTCCGACAATATAGCCCCTCTTATCTTCATAAACACTGCGGATTCTAAGAACGCTAAGGTGTTCACTCTTGCCCATGAACTTGCTCATTTATGGCTAGGGAAATCAGGAATTTCTAACACAAGTGCAGAAGATGTTTCTGAAAAAGAATCTATGTTAGAAGAAGTTTGGTGCAACAAGGTTGCTGCAGAGTTTCTAGTTCCTCTCGACCAGCTTAGAAAGGAATTAGAAGAAGGATTAGAGGTCGGCAAAGCTGTTTCCCATCTGTCCAGAGTATTTAAGGTTAGTTCGTTAGTTATTTTACGTCGTATGCTAGACGTAGGCTATCTTCAAAAGTCTGAATTCGAAAAAGAATGGGAGAATGAGCGTCAAAGATTCCACAGCAAAGGGGCAACAAATAATAACAATAAACAAATATCCAAAAAAAGAAGGGGAGGAAAGAGCGAGAATACGCGTAAAGGAAAGAACGAGAATACGCGTAAAGGAAAGAACAACTATAATACGCTTCTTCTTACGCGTACCAGTCGTCGTTTTACTCAAGCTCTACTATCCAGTACATTAGAGGGAGAAACCCTTTATCGCGACGCCGCGCATTTATTAGGGATTCAATATAAAGAAAAAACCTTCAACGAAGTTTGTAAGGAGATTGGTAGAAATTCATGACGACATACTTATTAGACACCAATGTTTTTCTTGAAGCTAAGAATAGATATTCGAAAATGGGTTTTTGCCCTGCTTTCTGGGATTGGATAGACGAAAGCAACGCTCAAAATCAGGTTTATAGCATCAGATCTGTATATAAAGAAATGGAAAAGAGCGAAGACGACATCGCTCGGTGGGTTAAGGAAAGGTCTAGAAAAAAACTGTTCTTAGACGAGGGTATGGCTGATGGTATGCCAGAAGCGATTCAAAGTATTACAGATACATTGAAGGAACATGAATCGGACAAACATAATAATTATAACAAAAACGCAATAGCTGAATTTACAAGTAAAGCGGATGGTCTATTAATCGCCCTCGCTATGGTTAAGAATTAGACTGTCGTATCCCGAGAAAAAGTAAGGAATCCAGGTGAATTTAGACAGAAACAAGAGAGAAAAATACCGCAGGTATGCGATTATATGAATGTCCCTTGTATCAATACGTTTAAAATGCTGGATAGGGAGAACCCTTGCTTTTCTCTAGACTCAAAGGAGAAAGAAACTTTGACTTTATTAACTGAAATTAGGTATAATGGTTTCATGACCAACACAGCTGTAAAACAAAAAACACCAAAAGATAGTGTTGAAGTCCGCTTTGCAAAGTTGGAAACTGCATTGCCATTCCTTGCGACTAAAGCAGATCTCGCAGATGTTAAAACAGAACTCAAGCAAGATATTGCCAATGTTAAAATAGAAGTCGCAAACGTTAGATCAGAAGTCGCAAACGTTAGGTCAGAAGTCGCAAACGTTAAATCAGATCTCAAAGACGCAATTAACAACCAAACTAAGTGGTTTTTGGGGGTAATAATAACTATTCTAGCAACCTATATAGGTCTATTCTAGAAGATTTCTAGTCATTAGTTCTTCAAAATGTAAATGACTTTAATTCTTCCTAAATCCATTTATACCAACACATCAAAGCCACTTGGGGTTTAGGACGAGGTGCTAAGCATTTTATCTTCATCTATTTCGAATCCTGCATTTTTCAGGTTCTTTATTAATGCCTGTTTTATTTTATTGAAATCATTTTCTTCGCAATTTACCGTAAAAACTCCTTCTATATTCGAGGGAATATTAACTCCTCCCACCCTAATAATTGTCATACGGTCACGACTCACACGAGATATAAGCATTCCCGTTTCAAGCATAACATTCTCACGCGCCCTAGATTCCATAAGGCTAATATCCGTTGTTCCTCGCTCCCCTCCTATATCGTCAGGAGTCATCAAAACAATTCCATATGAGATATCTGAGACTGATTGCTCTAGCATTTCTATGATAGTATTACTTTGGTGAACAGAATTTTGAAGTATAGTCATTAAATCCCCCAAACCAAGCTCATGCAAAAATAGCTTAAGTTCCTTTAACAGGGGGTTATGACGTCCATGAACAATCAAAATCTTTTTACATAAAGATAAAGATTTGGACGAATTTTCCTCGCTAGCGTACTTTTGTATTGCACAACGTAAATCCTCATGTAGTATTTTCTCTTCTGCTTTCCCCTGAAGAGAAATAGTGCCCGTGCTATTATACCATGAAAGAAGACCGCCACGGGTGCTTCTAAACTGATGTCCTATTCCTCCGCTTGTTTTGTTATCCCAGCTCCCTTTTAATCCTACGCTCTCGACTATATTTTCGAAATCTGCTAAACTACCTCTAAAATGGAATTTCTTTTTTGACATTGAAGTATCTCCGATTGTTTCATAATTCGGATATAACTTCATACGTGTATTTCACTTTGTTGCAACCTTTTTTATTATTTCCCCCATCTTCTTAACTCCATTTATACCAACACATCATAGCCACACAGCCAACTAACAGGATGATGTTACAAGCTAATCTGAACTTCTCAAATCGCGTAAGAGAATCAATCAGAAATGTTAGTACTTCATTCACACGGGATTCCTCTTCGAGTCGTCTTCACTTCTGGTCCAGTCAAGTGGCTTTCCGCTCCTCTCTCACCCTCTCTTTGTATTGGCTCCCGTAGCAAGGGAACGGCTTTCTCGGTATTCGTTCTTATCGAGTCAGGCCGGTAAAGTCCCAGGGGGTGCAGATTCATAATAGCCAGACTGGCGAACTAAAGATCGAAGGTGCTCTGGAACTCCAACACTTGGGTTGAACAAAAAAGGCTCAATCTTTCACTATTCAGCTTCAGAACCAAGGATTTCGAATGGGCTTCAGAACATGCGAGTCGAAGAGATGCTCAATGAGATCCCTTTCCACGACTTCCTCAATCTGGGGTCAGCGGACACCCTCTTATTGAATGAAACTGAAGCAGGCGCGTAGGCTATGCGCGGTTGAACGGTCCATGTATACTGCCTGGTGTTGATTCGGCAATTTGCGTCTCTGAAAGATAGACTCGGATTCCTGGAATGAGAGTGAGCTTGCTTCTTCCGCGCAGCTGCTACGCCCTTGCTCTTGTAAATAACCGAGCTGCATTTTACTACGTCATTTTGATCACCTCTTTCCGATCAGGGGGCGGGATTTCCCTCTTCCACTGAGCTAATAGCCCGTCGTGCGAGCCTCCCACTGGGGGCCCGCTATGCCAAAAGCGAGAGAAAGCCCATCCCTCTCTTTCCTTTTTTCGCCCCCATGTCGCCACACGGGGAACCAAGCGAGCTCAATGCAAAGAAGTCGAGTGAGGGGATCTGGTTACTTTGTAGGCACCATCCGATTACGGTTAATGATCGAAGATCACGAACGGAGTCAAGCAGTTTCATTATAGCCTTTAATTCCACTATTCCACTTTGTTCTCGAAAATCGATTTTCTTTCTTCGCTTCGCCTTCCCTGCTCTTTGAGGAAAGATTATGGGTCTCGGGTATCCAATCAATTAATCCCACAAAGCGCGGAAGCTTCGATTAATTTCTGCACTCATAGGGCTTCCCTCAGCTCAGTCTTTTTCGTTCAATAGATAGAAAGAGGATCTTTCCCTTGGTTGAACGAACATTGGTTGAGGGTGATTAGGATCTTGAAGGTAAAAAACATGGACAATCCTGTGTATCCCGTTGAGTACGAACCAGCGGGCTCTGGAACAATTGACTTAGTCGAAAAGGTCTTTCCAGAACAAGATGTTGCGGAGACAGGATTCGAACCTGCAATCTTCTGGTCATGAGCCTGATGAGTTGACCAATTCCTCTACCCCGCTTCTTCCCCTTCTCTTTCGAACTCCGAAAACCAAGGTTCGACTTGCATGTGTTAAGCATATAGTCTGAGTAGCATGATGTTCACTTCTTAGCGCTTAGGCCACTACCTCAAAGTCAGCTTTTCGCTCTTTTCCTCTTACATAACAACGATGGAGGAGATAGTAAGCACGACTTTCTACGCAACGATTTCTTCTTCTCTTATGATTTCTCAAGTTAGAGGGGGGAGACCAAGAGAGTAGATTGGCTGGTTTTTCCAGTCAAGTATAGTTGATAATCCCATTTTCGAATATGAATTTGAATAGATTCTCTTTATTATTATAAATCTAGCTTTTTTATCTTCCACCTTATCTCCACAGCCGTTTGCTTGTTGCCAAACCCTTCCCCTTCCTCTTTTTTTTCGTTTCAAGCATGGACCTTAACTTACCGAACTGGCTTATGGAAAAGGAGATAATGATCCACGGTGACTTAAGAAGACCAAAGACAGAGGCCGAGGAAGAAGAAGCTCACGAGAAAGCTGAAGAGGCGGTCAAGCCGAAGCTTCGAAAGCGTGAAGCCGTGGGTCTGAGGTCGGGTTGGACTAAGCCACTTGACTGAAAATCAACTTATGAATTCAAGTCTTCCACTTATTAATGAAACTATTCCACTTTGTGAGATATAATATATTGAGTTTGTTTAAAGTAATTGTGAGATATAATATATTGAGTTTGACAACAGGTCGTTCAGTTTCATTTTGAAGTGGAAAGTCGGCTGAAGAAGTTCCCTGTTACCTTCTGTATTAGGCACAGACGTGGTTTTGACCTTAGATCCGGGTAATAACTGCAGTCTCATTTTGAGTATAGTGATGATGCGCTCATCTTTGCTCTCTATTACCTATTGAATCAAAGCAAAGCTTTCGAACTCTCCCTCAAACTACTAGCAATCGAGCGTACATTGAACTATCTGCCATCAAGACTGAATGAGGTGAGAAGATAATAGTAGATATTCGAAATATATATTGCTTCTTCTGGTGAATCAGATCTTCTTCTATTCCCGGCATCAAGCCTGATTAGCTCGAGTAAAGTGAAGTAATTGCCTTTTTTTGCTCTCGACGGCCTCCTTCTTTTCGAAATTGTATAGTGTGAAATCAAAGTTGATGCAATAGAAGCTCTTGATGCAATATCTGGTGGTGAAGGCATTCCAGCAAGAGCTCTTACTCTAACAGAACTAGGACCGTCAACTCCAACTGTCCTTATAGATAGGCTCGTAACCTCTTCCCTCTCCTTTCAGTCGAGCCACTTCGTTCAGTTCCTCTCCCTTCTTTTGAGTCTACGCGCTTCTGCTTAGTATGTCGTTTATATGCTTCTTAATAAGCCTGTTGTTCCTCTCCCTGTAGGTCGAATGAGTTGAACTATTTGAAACGAATCTCTAGCTACTTCGTACCTTTACTTAGAGTCAAGTGTCTTTTGTCCCCTTTACTTAGTTAGAGTCAAGTGACTTTTGTCCCCTGCTCTTTGGTGGCAAAGAAAGCTTGTAGTTTAGGGGCAGGTTTGGAACCGGGGCTAGCGCGGCTACAGGGGAAGCGGCTGACAGGCAAACATCGAAAGGGGGGCTTGCCAAGATATCAAATCTCGTCATGGGAAAGGGAAAGAAAAGTCGAATTGCTTTAAACAATACAAATAGATAACACCCTGCCCGGCGAATAAAGAAAACCTCTCCCCACCACCAGGCAAGAGATGTCGCAGCAAAAGATAGAAAGCACTTTTTCGAAAAAATCTCTCCCCGGCGCCATTTCCGGACGGGGAAGGACCACGCTAGTCGTCTGAGTGTGTGGTGTGATCCAGGATCAGTCACAATTGCTCCTTGTGTGTCCACTTGGAGACAGGGACAGGGGCGTGCCTGACTCTTTCCCCAGCATTGGCATCAACTCTGGACCCACCTAGAGAAAAGTTCATGATGCAGAACTCATTTGGTTCATCCTATTGGTGTGCCCCATCCGAAAGAAGTATCTTCCAACTAAATGTGAGAACCAAGGCAAATTGGAGAAAAGAGCTGTCGGATTTTTCTCTTTTTTTTTACCGGCTCCTATTTCAATCCGTGCTGAGAGAGGGGGCGTTCAGCCACTTGACTCTAGTCACGTTCCTAACCATAGGATTGCTCCACAGGAAGGATCAGACAGATTCATTCTTAATGGACGGGTACGCTAAGGAAGGGGAGTCGCTTGCTTGTTTGGTGTGTTTGGAACCGGGTTGTTTAAAGCTCGCCCTGGGCCGGGTCTTTCCCTGTTGTTCTGTTCCCGGAAGCAGTGAGTGGAGATTGCCAGCTTCGTGACTTTGCTTAGTTGGGAAGAAGAAGAAGGGGAACGCTTCAAAGAATTGCGTGAATCCCACTATCTAAGCCAAGAAAAAATAGGGGAGCTAGCCAATCAGCAACGGGGGGCTATTAGTCACTTCGAATTAGGGGTTCAGCCTGCTAGTACTAACTACGCTTTGTTTTTGCGTAATTCATTTGGTGCGTCGTTCGATTGGCTGTATAACGGCGTTGTAATCGACAGAAAATACAAAGATACCCAAAAGAAGAGCGTTTTTGACTCTCTTGCTATAGGGGGAAGACTAAAAACCCTTAGAAAAGAGAAAGGAATGACTTTAAAAGCATTCGGAGAATGGATAGGATTGCCTATTGCTACCTTAAGTAATTATGAAAAAGGTCGAAATATACCCGAGGTCAAGACAGCCCTTAAGATCAAACGAGCCTTAAACAAGCCATTAGATTGGATCTATTTTGGTGATGAATGTATTATACCCCGAGGTGGACAGATTAAGACAAAAGAGGAAATTCTTCCCTATATCCCACCTAAAACCATTAAAAAAGAGCTAAAAACTGAGATAATGACACATGTTAAAAACATGAATCAACATGAACTCGCGCTATTAGCCACTCGGTTAAGGATGGAACGTAATAGTATATCTGCTAAAGACTATACAACTAATAATTACAAGCCCAACACAACACAACACAACACATTTTCCCCCAGAAAAAAGACCAAGTCAAGCGATTAGTAGTCAGTTTGGCACAAGTTTCATACTTTTTGAGACGGTTTTTAGCCCCCATTTGAAAATGGTTAGGGGTATTAGATGATGGAAATACCCACAATAATAACCAAATTGTTTCTTCATATACAAGAGCCTTTATGTCGATCCGTTAAAAAACTGTATTACTACCAAACCCGATCCTAAATAAATGTTGGTGGCTAAAACTCCAAGGGGTGTTGTATTATAATCGCATGAAATTCTGGTTTGTTCTTAAAGCCAAAGTGGGCGTGTTTTAACATCTCTTGGAGGAGAGGAGGCATAGGATCTCCTAGATTTCTCTCGTTATGGGTTTTGAACAATCCCCCTAGGATTTTCGCAAAAAACACCGTAGTTGTGGTAATCGTGGTTATAAACACAAGACTTCTGCTGTACGATGATTCCATTTTTGCAAATATATTATGATCCGTGTATAGAGCGTATACAACTAATGCATTTACAGCCCCAAGATAGATCGCGCCTACGATTGATATACACATTTTCCAACAGCGATTAATTTGTAAATCTGTTTTTATTTCTTCAGTATAATCCGCTACTTTTTCGAAAAATTGACTTCGATCCCTCTCAGTAGTATACAAAACATCTATATCTCCTAAAGCGTTCTCTAGATAGTTAACTCTGGTTTCTAAAGACCTCGACCGCTCATCAGTGACATGTTCCTTTATTTTCTCTTCTATCTCAAGGGAAGAATCCACAAGATTTTTATACTCATCTGAACCGTCGTTATGCATAAATCTTCTCAAGTTTTTTTCGATTTTTTCCCAACGCCTTGTTGTAATATTCCCTAATCCTTTCCGCTGGGATCTCCTCTCCCTCTCCCTGAATCGTAAGTTTGTTCCCAAGGTGTTCCTTTTTGATGCGTAAGACTTGATAGGGAGTAAGCAGTAAATTGCCCATACTTCTCTAGGACGGTATCCAATAGTTTGATTTGAATAGTCGAGAAATCTGATTCATAAGGTACGGTCGGTATAAGAAATTCGGAGGTTGTGATCTCACGTCTTATAAGACTTTTAATGCAAGCAGTCGATCTTGATGATTGATAAACAGAGTAATAAACTTCGGGGTATACTGGGCCATATGGCCACGCCTCAGGTAACTGTATTACCATCGGAGCCTCATGCAAAGCAAACGACCAGCCATGGAGGATGTAAATTAGCTTTTGAAGCTTTAAAGGGGTTAAATCGGTAATTTTCTGTTTATCCGCTCTTTCAATAATCGCATTAGCGACTCCACATACCTCATGAGATCTGATATTCATCTTTACCTCCTGCAAAGCCCGAGCCATGGGCTAAGTGTGCGTTATCGTAGCTTATAACATATAACTAATCAATAAAAATGTGCAAGATCTTAAACCGCAACTCACCCGTAGAATCTGAATTATCAAATAAATAGCTCGCAATAAAACAGACTAAATACTGTATTTCTTTTTGTAATTCGTAAAGCGATTGCACTTTTTCACGTCTAAAAAGCTCAAATTGTGGCATACTGTGGCATCATTGTGGCATCATTGTGGCAGTTTTGGTATTTTACAAAAATCCCCCACAATCATATAGTTAAATAGGAAAAAGTAGTATTGTGGCATTGTGGCATGTTTTTTTAAACCCTGCACTAATATGTGTGTGTATTACATGTTGTGTAAGAGCTTTTGGTATATTTTTCTCACGCGGGAGTTTCTAAAAGTATGCCACAATTTGGAAATCCTCCTACTACTGAAAATCCACTTGAGAATTCCACTATTAAACTGAACTATGGGTGTTATCTATTATCTTTCGTCAAAAGCAATTAATTCCACTATTCCACTTATTAATTCCACTATGAAACTTGATAATGAAACTATGAAACTTCAATAAAGTAATTAATTAATGAAAATCAACTTGATAATTCCACTATTAAACTTTCAAAAAGTCATTAATGAAACTATGAAACTTAAAGCTTTTAATCATTACTATTATACTTATGAATTCCACTATTATACTATTAAAGCAACTTTCCTGCAAACAAAGTAATTAATGCAACTTATGAATGAAACTATTAAACGACACTATGGGTGTTAGATAAAAGATTGAATTCGACTTTTTCATTCCACTATGCGACTTTGTTCTCAATTCGAGATTAGATTGAATCAAAGTAATTAGACTATGAAACTTTCTCATTCCACTATTCAACTTAACGCCGGGCCTAAGGCATGTGTTTTTCCTTGCTCTGATCTTTCGTGGAGTGAGTGATGCCCCAAAGGGTATCACGAACGGAGTCAAGTGCTTTTTTTGCTTTCTCTTCCCGGCCACAAATTAGATATTGAGTTTGACAACAGGTCGTTCAGTCAGAGGTTGGGGAGTGGAAGAAGCTTCATCACCGGCCAGCCAGTCGCGGGCGAAGGAGCGCACTTTCGTTTTCTAAAAAAAGTGGATTTGCATTAATTACTTGAAATTGCTTTTTCCAAATCAAATAGACAATTGATCACCCTGCCAGTGGAAATCTACCAGATATAGGAACAGAAAAAGAATCACGGAAGAAAGATTTCCCATTCCTTAGCCGGACTGGCTTCGACCATCTTTTCCAGCCAGATAGCGAGCGATCACTCAGCAATGAACACTAACCGAATCTTTGAATGAGCAAATCCACTTTTTTGTTCGTAACAAAGAATCTTGTCTGTGGATTTCTATAACTAGACCGCGAAGAAAGAAGAGGAAAGCCCTCAAGATAAGCATTTCCAGATCGGGTAAAGATTTCGAGCGAATGGTTTTAACAGTCACGAAATTCTGACAAAATGGGACCGCGACTTACAACGAGAAGGAGTTTACTATGGTCCGTGCAGTCAAGTTGCGTTCCTCCTAGCCAAGTTCAGGAGATGAACTCTTCACGAAAGGAAGATCTGCTCTATTAAGAAGGGAAGGCTTCTCGGGAATTGGGCCTCTGGTTTTTGGGTGCGTTCCTCATCTCAACAGCCCCTCGACTTCCACTTCAGGTTCGGGGAGCTCCGGCAGGGGGACTTGAGTCTCAGCGGAACCTTCCCTTTTATTCTCTATCCTTTCCCTCATCTCCCGGGTCTTTTCTCCATTTTGCTCAGTTGGGGGAGCGGAGGTACCCTCGAGCGGTGGCTGGGCAGTTTTCTTTGTGGTAGCGGGGGTCGAATTCGGAAGGCTGGCCGGGATTGTGTCCTGCCGAGCGGACGAGGTCGGCTCGGTGACCGAAGGCTTGCGTGGAGGCGGCATTGCGACCGCGGGCTTGGACGTCACGCCCGCGCCTCTCGTGACTGTAATGGTTGGGGTTGGCTCTGCTCGCCGGTTGTGCTGCGTGAGCCTCTTTTCGGGGTGATCGCCGCGCGTCCTTCTCATGCTCCGTGACAACGGCGGTGTCCCGAAAAAGAGGGGCAGGGATGGCTATATTTATGAACTCCGGGCGAAGGGGAAGAAAGACAGGGCCTTGGTGTGGACACTTTTGCCCTCGCCATGTAAACTGAGAAAAAGGCCAGGACTTTCTTCTGAACCTTCACTCCGGAAGTTCCTTCGCTTTGTTCTTTCTTTGTGGGAGTAAGGGGGGCGGAGCTTGAAGATGAAGTAAACATGGTCATGGGAGCTGGGCGGAGCGGTAGCGAAGCGAAGGTACGGAAAGAGAGGGCAAAAGCAAGCCTCGGTACGATTAACTCGTACAACGGATTAGCAATCCGCCGCTTTAGTCCACTCAGCCATCTCTCCCAATTGAAAA
>JAOTQJ010000024.1:0-72896 GCA_025642045.1 Solanum sejunctum | reverse complement strand
AAAAGAATAAATATTTTTATGTTGACATACAGGTTTAACTTCTATACTTTCTTATTTGGATTGTTATTTTCACTCACCTTTTGGGCTTTCTACTTTACATACTTGGTACGTATTTCGTACTGACCCCCTACTTTCGGGGGCTGCATTCATGCCCGCAGGTATATACAAACAGGTTAGAGGGATGTCTTCTTAGGACATCCATCGACCGTTGTAGTGCTCCCTTGCATCAGGAGCAGATCATTTGGTATATGCTTATACACGTTCATTTTGTATTTTGCATTTATATAGATATATATTCGAGGGTATGACGGGGCCCTGTCCCATCTAGTGATCTATTTTCTGTACATAGAGGTCTGTGGATACATGTGGGTGTGGGAAACTATGTTGGTATGATCTTGTTTGTATGATGAGTTTGTTGGGCGGTTCTGCCACCGCGGTACCCTTGTCGACCCGCCTTTATATATATATATATGTTCATATAGCAATGTCTGGTACTGTTGGGTTCATTGTTTGCAGGTGGGGTTGGGTAGAAAAAACAGAGAAAACTCTGTCGAAATTTCATGAAATTCCTTAGCTGTCGTTAATGGAAATTAGGTATAGTGTATGTCTGGGTGCCCTATCGGCACCAATCACGGCCCCTGGGTTGGGTCGTGACACAGACTCTTTCAAAAGATATCACTCTTAGCTTCCTCTTATCTCTATGGAACTCTCTCTCTCTCTCTCTCTCTCTCTGTGTGTGTGTATGTGTGTGTGTCTGCTACTCTTAATGGCGTACATAACCACTTTTTATAACTCTTGCAATCTAACCTTTTCTTTTCTAGAGCTTTTCCCTTAATTTACTATTTCCATCTAAGCGGTGCCTCTATTCTACTCCTTGTACCATATTCCTTACCAGTCAATACCTCTTCACATCACTCCCCAAAAGTTAAGCTTAGGGTTTAGCGCTAATATGTGCATCTATCACAGACCTCTTTAATGCCAACTTACAACTACTAGGTAAAAATTTAGAAAAAATAAGCCCTCTAAAATCTCATAACGAGTATTCAATCAAGACACCCTTTCCTCATAACTTAGTACCACTTACCTATTCAATCATATCTCCTTATCTAACTAAGCTTATGACTCAATGAGTCTCATGAACTCTCACTTAAAAATCATAAGCCTAATTCAGATCTATCACATTAAAAACACTCTTTTCCCTATTCAACATCTGCACTTCACCCATAATAGCATGAATACTACAACACATCAACATAAACTTCCTTCTGGTTTAAGCACACTCTACCATATCTAACAATAACTCTTTCTCTATACCGCATCATGAAAATTATGTGATACTTACGAATCTTTCATCAATCTTGTGGTAATCTTACAATCCTTACTCAGCTATAACTCTTACTATCTTATTCTTTCCTTCATCAGCTCTTCTTAGAAGTATGACCGTAATTATATAAACATGTAACACATTAATTAAAAGAGATCTTTTCATAAAGTTTAACTCTATCGTACGAATCAGCGTATGAAAGAAGAAATTTTTTTTCTAATGTCCAACAGCCTCCTGCTTTTGATGTGTGGTGCACAACACACTCATAAATAAGACTTTATTAAAAACGACTTATAGACTCCCTAGGACACTTGAACTCTGTGCTCTGATACCAACTTTATCACACTCCAAGCCTAACCCTGTACATGATAGGCACACGAAAACTATTTCTGGTCTCAAGCGAACCACTTGGCCTGACTTACATACTCAAGAGAAGATATTAATACCATAACGAACTAGAATGGGCTCAAAATTGATGAACCTAAAGATACAATAGTAATATATAAAACTTAACTTAATATTTTTCAAACAATTTCAAAGAAATATCTTGAACAATATCTTTCTAGTCTATGAAGACTCTAAAGTACTGACTCTGAAAAAAGTATCGAAGTAGGCTCATGGGTATCTCAACTAAAATAAATACAAAAAAAATAAAGGCTCCCGAGTTCCTTTGAATGTAAAGAGGCCTCGCCCACTGCTGATAGAGACTGTTTCACTAAACACTGCTAACATGTATACCAAAATTTGCTTTATGATACAGTGCCAAAGGCATCAATACTTGGAATGTACTATATGTAAGATGGCCAAAAAGTTGTATGGTTAGGATACTCACTTTAAAAGTGAACTTTGAGATAGCGTAATAGACAAAAGTATGTAATGCAAGTAAAAGATATTTTTTAAATTTGTTTCAAGTGCAAGTTAAAATAAAATAAATACTTATTTTAATGCATTCCCGAGCACAATTAAATATATAGAGACATAATACTCAAATACTTAGCTGTAAAAATAGGTCAAATGAATTTATTATGCAACATAATAGAGAGAAATACTTGAATAAAAGTATGATAAATCTCGGTATGTAAAATAATATACTTTGCTTCTTGGGGAGTTTCTCTAGCCGATAACCACCACTATGAGCTTAGTGATGATACAACATCTTGCCCATACTGCCAGAGTTTTCCCATACTTTGCCTGCGTAAGGAACAAAAAGTAGGTGAGTGTATCCATCCCAAAATCGAGCCATCTCAGTGACAATCCTATCCTACGCTGGCTATGTAGTTTATGAGTACAAGTTATTATTACTCTCACTCATATCGATGCTAGATACTACTCCCAAAATAACTTTTATAATGCTCATAACTTCAAGAGTAAGACTTCCTCATATGCCTTTTTAATCTTTTGGGATTTAGCTCAACTTTAGCTTTTCTTAAACTTGGCTCAACTCAACTCTTTTCTTTGTCTAAAAGTTGTACCAATGCAATGTATTTCAGTATGATCTTTATTCTAAGATATCTTGCAAACAAAAGAGTTTCAAATACTTCTTAACTTAACAAAAAACTATAAATTTTTTAAAACTTTTCATGAAATAGATATAGGGTTCTCATAAATTCAACTGTAGTTGTAAATCTTGTCTCAATATCTTAATTCAATCATAAAATAAACAAGAATCATGATCCTTATCAAGAAAATAAGCATGAATAATGTTTTGATAAAATTCACTAGTAATTGAGAAAACTTTGATCTTAACTCATAATTATGATCTTGGGTAGAAACTAGTAGTTAAGGATACTATAATAATAATAGATTAACTTTTGGAGGGCCTTACATTTCTTAGAGATTAGTTCTTCGAAGAATTGAAGAAGATTCTTGAATTTTTAACTTGGAATCTTTAGAGTTCTTGATGAAGAATCATGATATTTGAAAAAAGAAGAATCAAGAATTCCTTTCTTGGAATTTTTAAATTCGTTTCGTGAAACTCTAGGTTTTGATTTAAGATTCTATTAGGAATTCATGAATAGTTGAAGAAATTTGAGTTGGATATATTGAAATCTATGAAGAATAACTTACCTTGAGGATTAATTTTGAATGCAAATCCTAACATGATGATTTTCTTGATGATTCTTTAGCATTCTTGTTAAAGAGTGAAGGAGAGGGTTTTACTATAAAAACTGACGTTTTGAGCATTTTAGGACCTTAAATAGACCCATAAAGGTTTTACAATAAAAATACCCTCAAAATATAAAAGAAATAAAAACGTCATTAACTTATCCAGTAAGGGTCCACGTCAAGTCCACAACGCGCTTTGGGCGGAGACCTTAAGATAACTCTGCACCCTTATACTAAAGTGGTCATAACCTTCAACTCCGAACTCTGATTAATGAAAAATTAGATTTGTTGGAAAGCTAATTCGAATATCTTGAGCTTTTTTATCTTATGGGTCACCTAACTAATTTTAGTTTAGCAGATATGGTCATTTGAAGTTGACCCTTCTATCGCCTTATACGAAAACATAATTGCTAGAAATTATGTGGACTTGGCTTGATGTAAAAGATCTCTTATTCTCATTCATTGACTTACAAGGGGTTTGAAAATGACCAAGGTGCCTTTCCCGAAATAAAAGAATAAAATTTGACCTAGAAATACCATGTCCGCGATGCGCCCGGGGCGGGAACATGTGTATTTCTCTAATTTCTTAGAATACATTATTTCCATGAAGTTTAAGAAAATCCCAAGTGCAGGTCTGCACACCAGGCACATCGTGTGCTGGGCACATACTTACACTATCCTAGATTTAATTATGAAAAATAAAAAATTATTTTTTAACTCAGTTGCTCTAAAATTGGGTTGAGACTATTTTCCTACTCCATTTTTCGTGCTGATCACAAATTCGGTCTTGAATTTTGCATTGGAGGTTGGGAAGACACGTTATATGCATGATTCTGTTCTAGGGGTGTTTTAGTAATTTCATAGAGTGTTACAATTATGAGTTTCATTTAGTTGTATTAATATGCTCTCTTTTAATATTTTCCATTCATCAAATGTTGGTGTGCTCTTTAAAGGAGTAAAACTAAAACTTCTATAATGCTTTCTTATAGATTCTTCTCAAGGAACTAGCTTAACATTAAATTTTACATAGATTAGTTGTCTAGACTTGTGTTGTTAGGTTATTTTTGGTTTCTCTTTCCCATATTTGTGGTATATTATACTTAAACTATGTCTCATAAGATTATTTTAAAAGGAAAGATATTGATCCCTACTATTATTATTAAGATACGTCCTATTAAACTTTCTAGTTACCAGAAAATCAAATGATTTTTGTCATGACCCAATTTTACAGGTCATGATAGGACTTATCATAACCCAACGATAAGGAAGCCAGCTTGTAACCCAAAACTTCTAGCAACAGGTGTGAGGGCTAAAATAGCTCAAAAGAAAACCAACAGATAATCACAATAAAAGTAGAACAAATACAATATAATACAAACAACGATGAGACAACCCTCCTAGAACCTGGATGTCACCCGTATAGAGCTACTTTAGACATAACACATACCAACGAAGTCACACACACGTATACAAGACCAAAAAAATTATATAAGACTAATCCCTAAAAGCAAAAGATGGCCACTTGTACAGATGGAGACTAGAAGGATCCAAGAATGCTCAATGTTTAACACGTGTTTCCAAATGACAACAACAATAGGGAGAATCAACAGTGCTCGCACATGCTCAATCCTGCATCACAGTAGTCTGAGTACCAAAAAAAAGGTACATAGTAGGCCTCACTGTCCGACTGAGTAGGAAAATTAAATAAAGCAAGGGTTAGCTAGAGTATAACTCCATAAGCTGCTAAACACAAGAACTGGGTAAGTATGCATTAGAAACAACATAAAAACAAAGCAACGGTGTAGAGATGTATGCGGGTGTAAGGCCCAATTTTCTATACTAGTATGCTAATTAGGATCCCATAAGCACAAAATGTACAAACACACATAATGATAAGGTGAAGAAAGGTATGCTGGAATAAGGTCTAGCAACATGAAGCAACAAACTAGAGGAGCCTTTCCCTCCGAGCAGGTATAAAACATCGCTAGGCTATCAAAAATAGGATTACATTGTCAATATGGTCACTCTAATACCAAAATAACAATAAATGGAAATAAATAAATCCTAGATATAAAAAGTGAAAAAAATGAGAGTCGTGCTTGAAATCCTGAAATAAACCCTGTACAATGGTCCTTACAACAACTCAATTCCGCACCTCAAATTGGGGCTCAGTCCAAAGCTCAAAAAAACAACCAATCCAGTACAAAATAATGCTTATTTTAAGAAAATAATAGAATATGTAGTAGTTTTTGAAATAATTTTACCTCAAATGCAGCTTAACTGAAAGATTCTGACAACACCACAATATGTGTCTCAAAATATTACTCATAATAGAACAAATCTCACTGAAATTCAATCCGAAATGATTAGGTCATCAACTTCCAAATTATTCAAAAAAAATACAATTTGCGACAGTAAAAATAGCTAAAATTACCTCGAACAATGTGCCAAAAGATATTTCAGACACTTCCACAATGTTCTTCATAAAATACCACGCAAGTTAGCCTTTTAAATAACTTGATTTGGATTCAAAATGAATAAAATATTATCGTGTAAAGTTTCCCTTCCTTTGTTGATCAATTTTGAAATGTCTATATATATATATCTAGCACTGAATTGTACATCCCAATCGTGAAGCACAACCCTCTTGACCATAAACATCTCTTGGACAGGGGTAAAAATCATGATTCATAGCTTGGCATTGTCATCATGATCACAATGACCAGGGCAGCGACTACTGTGAGTACTTTAGATTGCACAAGGGTTCAGCTAAGTCTAATTTTCCAATAGTGTTTCCAAAGTTCGTTTGACATTCGTTCACACAAATACTCAATTCAACCCAATCAAATTTGACATTCCAAAAAATAATAGTGTAGTTAAAGTTTCCTCATAAGCTTATTACAATTGAATGCAAGTCCCACTTCTATATGCCATATTTTATCAAAATCTGTCGAGGTTTTCGAAATGCATCCAGAAGCCTCGGGAGCCAAAATAAAGGACATATAGAGCAAATTTAATGTTTTTGAGTTAATCCACTGTCAAAATTTCCATTCATCCATGTTTCCCAAGAATGTTGAGTAAAGTCAACTATTAGTCCATGTTAAAGGGTAATGTTGACCTATGTCTTGTCCAACCAAGCCAACTGAGGGTTTGCACTTCCTCCCTAAGGACCTTCACCGACAACAAGTGTCCTGGATTTTGTGAGAATGAATTTGCTAAAATATCATGGTTCCAGAGTTGATGAAGACTCAACTAAATTCATTGATGAGGCATATAGCCTATTGTGAGAGTGCTATCGAAAGAGAAGGCTAAGCTAATAGCCTATTAACTCAAAGGTGTGGAAAAGTTTTTGTATGATCAATCGGTCATTGAAAGGGGTAAGGAAGCTGTCCAAATAGAGTTGCAAAAGTTCAAAGGTGCATTCTTGGGTAGGTTCTTACTGTTGGAGATAACATAAGCAAAGGTGCAAGAGGTCATAATTTGGAAGCAAGGTCATATGAGTGTGAGGGAAATACTCCCTTAAATTTACAAAGATCTCCAAATATGCATCATTCATGGTGTCAGACCAATGGGCTAAAATGTGGAAAAAAATTTTAGAGTATCAGAATTGGTATCCAAGAGCGCAGTACCGCGATGCTCGTGAAAGAGATGAAAATTTCCTATATGATGACATAAGTAGAGCAAATTGAAGAGGAGAAATTGTTGGAGAGTGCTTGGGAATCAAAGAGAGCCTGGATTGATGGTGATGGATTGTCTCACCAAAGGAGTGGTGGCCATGGCAAATCTAAGGTGGTTAAGACCAAATGAGTCATGGATCAACCAACACTTATCCTCCTTGTTTCAATAAAGATAAGGAGACTAATTCCATTCCATATGGAGGGTCATGTGCAAAAGATTCTCCCAATTGTGCCAAGTATGAAAAACCCTACAAAAAGGGAGTGTCTAGACAACTCTAATACATGCTTCAAACATGGAAAGTCTTTTCAACATGCCAAGGATTGTGTAAGTAGTTATGCTAGTACTAAAGGCCAAAGTGGACAAGCTCAAGGTACTTCAATTGCCCAATAGGTTCTATATTTGCAAGCCCACCCGGAGGTGGAAGAGACTCCAAATGTGGTTATCAGTATGTTGAAAATTGATTATTTGGATGCATATGCATTATTAGATCCGAGAGCCAATTTTTCCTTTGTAACTCCATTCCTTGCAAATAGATTTCATGTATGCCTCAAAGTGAGCCTTTTAAAACTTGTAGTGTCATAGGAGAGTCTGTTGTTGCACGAAGAGTCCATGGGGGTTGTCCCATGTCCATTTGGAACAAGGATGTTCCTTCTGACTTGATAGTGCTTTCTATGGCTGATTTTGATATAATACTTGGGATGGATTGGTTGTTTCATACGTTTATATAGAATGTCAAACTCATAAGATTAAGTTTCGATTCCCAAATAAATCTATACCTACTCATAAGATTAAGTTTTGATTCCCAAATAAATCTACTTGACATAGTTCTTCATATAGAGGTCAGTTTGTGTCTTATCTCAAAGCCTGTAAAATGGTTTCCAAGGGATGTATTTACCATCTCGTAAGGGTTAGAGATATCAACTCCCATGTTCCCATTCTTTAGTTTATTCCTATCATAAATGAATTTTCCAATGTCTTTCTAGAAGAGTTACTCAGTGTTCCTCCTGAAATAGAAATAGACTTCGACATAGACCTCTTACCTTATACTTGATCTATCTCTATTCCTTTTTATCGAGTGTCCCTAGTGAAGTTAATTAAATTAAAGGAGCAACTGAAGGATATATTCAATAAGGGCTTCATTACATCAAGTAGGTCTCTATGGGGTACCCCACTATTGTTTGTGAGAAAGAAAGATGGGTCATTCCGAATGTGTATAGATTACCGACAACTCAACAAAGTTATCATGAATAAAGAGTACCCACTTTTAAGGCTTGATGAGTTTTTTGATCAAGTGAAAGGGGCCAAGCGCTTTTTCAAGATTTACTTGCAGTTTGAATATCACCAATTAAGGGTGACGGAGTGACATTCCCAAAAAGAACTTTCTAAACAAGGTATTGACACTTTGAGTTTGTGGTGATGTCTTCTGGCCTAACTAATACACCAACAATCTTTATGGACCTGATTTATAGGGAGTTCAAACCCTACCTTGACATTTTGTTATGGTGTTTATCAATAGCATCTTGATATACGCATGGAGCGAAAAGGAACATATGGAGCATTTGAGAGTAGTGTTATAACCTTTGAGAGAGAGGAGAGATTGTTTGCTAAGTTTGACAAATATGAGTTTTTGTTGAAGGAAGTTGCTTTCCTTGGGCATGTAAGTTCGAGTGATGAGATAAAAATTTATCATAAAAAGACAACAACAGTGAGAAAATATCCTAGGTCATTAACTCCTTCGGACATTAGGAGTTTCATGGGCCTAGCTAGGTAAAATAAATGGTTTATTGAAGTTTTTTTCTACGTTTCATCACTATTGACTAGGTTAACTCAAAATAAAGTAGAGTTCATATGGGTGTATGTATATAAGAAGAGTTTCCAAACCTTGAAGGATCGGTTGACTTAGGCTCTAATTTTGATCTTTCCAAATGGAACTGAGGGATTCGTGCTATATTGTAATGCCTCATAAGTTGGTTTGGGTTGTGCATTGATGCAAAATAGGAAGTTTACTGCCTATACCTCAAGCGAAATAAAGGTACATAAAAAGAACTATCCGACACATGATCTTGAACTTATAACCGTGGTGTTTCAATAAAAAATATTGCTTTATTACTTGTATAGGGTTCATGTTGGTATTTTGACCGATCACAAGGCCCTCCAATATGTGTACACTAAAAGGGACCTAAGCCTAAGGCAAAGAAGATGGTTAGTACTTCTCAAAGACTATGGTATGAGTGTGAAATATCACCCAAGCAAGGTCAACATGGTAGCCGACACACTTAGTAGAATGTCCATGGGTAATGTGTCTTACCTTGAAGATGATTAAAAAGAGGGCATTAGCAATGGAATTCCATAGTTTGGCTAGAAGGGGGTAGGATTGAGTGTCACTGAGGATCGTGGTATAATCGTGTTGAACAGCTCTGAATCTTCATTGATTGAGGATGTCAAGTTTAAGAAAGATCTTGATCCTACCTTGGTTGAATTAAAGGCCTTGCTAAAGGATGGAAAAGTAAAGGTCTTCTCACAAAGTGAGATAAGATACTTCATTACCAAGGGGGATTGTGTGTGCCGGATGTTCATGGATTGAGAAGTTTGATATTACAAGAAGCTCACAATTATTCTTATTCCGTTCATTCTGGTTCTACAAAGATGTATAGAGACTTGAGGAAGGTGTATGGCTGGAATGGAATGAAAAGGGATATATAGAAGTTTGTGTCTAAATGCTCCAATTGTCAATAAGTTAAATTGAACATTAAAGGTCGGGTGTCCTAGCTCGAGATATTGTCAAGAGATATTTTGGCTCCATATGGGTGATAATGGATATAATGATGAAGTCAACTTATTTCTTACTAGTCAAGATGACCTTAAGTGTCGAGAATTATGCCAAATTATATATCCAAGAGTTAGTGAGGTTGCATGAGGTTTCATTGTCTATCATATTGGATCGTGGATCTTAATTCACCTCACACTTTTGGAAGTCATTTCAAAAGAGCATTGATACTAAGGGTAAGTTGAGCACCACTACTACTACATATTTTACTTTCAACCACCTCTAAAAAGTGTGGTCTAAACTATCAAAAAGTGTAGCCTTTGATCAAAGTCTACACTTTTGGACTTTAGATAACACTTTCAAGGGTGTGGCCAAATGAAACGTAACCTTTGATCTAAGGCTACACTTTTCAAATGTCGCCTTATATGTAATGGTTAGGAATTGTAGCCTGTTAAATAACATATACTACACTTGTCGAGCACCATTTAGCAACACTTTCACATCCTAAAGATCCAATTATAAATTGTTATTTTTATTCTTTTTAGCCACACTTTTAAAATGTGACTTCTAAATTTGTGAAACATACATATCTTTTCTTATATAGAGTTGGTTATATATTTTACAATATCTATAATATATTTTGATGATATAATAAAGTAAATTAGCTAATAAATATAAAGAAAATAACTCAAATTTGTATATACTTGAAATGAATTTCGCTTAGTCATGTACAACACATACTAAGAAAACATATGTATCAAAATACCTAGTAATAATTGAATTTTATTCCAAATTAAAGAGAATGTTTTTGAATAGTATCACGAAAAATAGGCATCTTAATTATCCAAAAAATTTCATTATCAAACATCTACAGATCAGGCCAAATTGAATTTCTGCCACCAATGTAAACTGCATCATCAGTATTCTCCTACACATGAAAAACTATTAATTAGATAGAAACCAAACAATTATCTTCGTAAAACTGTAATAAATGTAACCATCTATCTCACAAAAATTAACAAATCTCAAAAGGACTTTCCAAATCTAGGTTTACATCTGTTCTCCCATTCTTCTAGCAAATAATAGTAGGGAGGCATTATATTACAGTTCTATGAGCTGCATTGACTGGCTTGGAGAGCCACCATTCTAGCGCCATACTTCTCATATGCCCCATTTTATAGCACGAACCACTTAAGCTAAAGAATAATCAAGATGTTATAGTTGCACTATGATATGCCTTTTAAAAATTCTGGTTTGTTTTGACAAAGAATGAGTCAATTGGAACAAATTTGTTACCCGTGGGAGATGATTTCTGATCCTTTTTGTATCAACTGCTACTTCTAGTATGGACTCTTTAGGAAGCCCTAACAAGAATTTAGAGAAGATGATACGACACTGGCCAACATTGTGAATTAAAAGGAAAAATGACAATCAAAATATTCCGGCCTTTCATCAATGAAATTTGGAGGTAGATCAATAAAGCCAATAGAGAATTTGTAGTCGTCCACCAAATAAAATAATTGCTTCTTATCTGATATTGAACTTGCTCCATCATCTGCACAATTAACACCACCTTCCCATCTATCATAGCTTATTTCCTCCAATTCTTCTGTATAAGAATCGACCTTCTCAGACTATATTATATGATCAGTAACTCTTGGATCATGACACTGAATGAAATAACATGTTGACAATTACATCACCTCGAATCTATAGCCAGTGAGACAAAAACAAGGCCCAAAATACCAAGAAATAGCCCCAAAACTGGATGACATTTTTATCGAAAACATATTTGTTACAACAAATTCCTAGTCCAATTACTCAAAAATATGATCAAATTAATATAGTCTGAACATACCAGAGATTGCTTCTCGAAATATCATACAATTTAGACTCAAATTTTACTTAATTTCGATAAAAAATGGCAAAGATATTGTAACACAATTTTTGACAGTTTACGATAACATATTTAGCAAAAACAGTGATTCTCACCTTGAAATACATGCCAAATGTAAAATACAAGGTCTCTATGACATTCATCATAAAATTTCATACAATTCATACTTTTAAATTGCCTAATTCTGATATAAAATGCCAAAGTTATGTTAATCTGAAGTTTTGCTCAACTCCTTCGCATGGCTAGACTTTTAACGCTGGCCGCCGCTTGCCAATGCCTCATGCGGCCTAGATGTGCAAATGTGGTCCTATGCACCAATGCCATCGCATACATGGTCAGGCCCCAGCGCATGTGGATGTTCGCCCTGCTGCAGTGGCATCAACTCTTTCCAAAACTTTATTTTCCGCAAACCAACTATATAACCATATGGATTTCAATGTTTTGTATCCAACGGTGCGATTGGAATTGCCAACAAATCTTGTTATAATAATATGAGGGGCTCACTTATTTTTGGCTAATTTTAGCTAAAAGAATTGAGGGAATTAAAATGCATCCAAAAGACAAGCCATCAAGCGAAAGGTCATTTTAGACTATATTCAATATTTCAGAGCTAACCACACAATTAGATATTCCTTTTTATAAAGTTTACTAAGGTTATCATTGGAAATCACTTTTTAGCTTATTTTAGAACAGATTTTGCAAATTCTCTAGTAAACTCATATCGAAACTCCCAAATATCGAGCCACCCATGCTCTTAGCCTAACTTGATAGTTCTGGATCTGATGGAACTATCAGAACTCCATTCCAAGAAAATTTAATACAATTTTACCAGAATACTCATTTTGCAGTTATAATCTTTCATTCAGCTCTGAAAGCTGAATAATCCTCAAACGATTCATCCAACAACTATATACTAATAGTACAGCAAGTCAAAAATGGCCTAGGTCACTATGCACCTGCTCCAATTGATAAAATAATTGTGAAAACACCAAAATGATCCAGAGGGTCATTACATACATAACTTTACTTTGTGAGAACCTTAGCTCTTAACTACTGTAGTATAGATCTACTGTGCACCGACAGGCTTATGGGAGTTCTCTTAGGTTTAACTTTAAATGAAGCATGTGTACTCTGGCTGGGTATTGTAAGCCTAGAACTTTTAGCAAGAATTATTATCTTTATTACTATCCCTTCCTTGTTGTAGATATGTCATTGGATTTCTATATAGGTTTGGTTCCTTTTCTTCATATTGTTTTACCTGTCTTGCTTAGTTTCCTATGATGCCTACTAGGTACCTTTTCATCTGGTATTCATACTACACTTTGTATCTCTTTTCATGATGCAGGTCCTAGCATCAGCCACCAGTGCGAATAGATCAAGGTTGCAGTAGCCCGTACTGTAGACCAGCGCGACCACTTGGATATTTTTTATCATTCTACTTCCTTCATCTTATTGACCCATCTTTTGTATATTGTTCGAATAACCAAACCTTTGTATATTTTGGTCCACTTTTGGGACTTGTACTCTTTATTTTGTGTGTAACAACTTTGCACTAGTGACTTCCATATTCTGGGAGAGTTTCTTGTTTTTTCTTTGAATTTTATGTGGTTTCAATTACTTTTCTTTCTGCCCTTTTTTATCATTATTATTTTCTTAGCTTCTGTTCTTGCCCCCAAATACCCATTATCTATAGTTTTAGATTATAGGTTGTCTTGCCTAATGCTGGGTTATAGTAGGTGTAATCATGGCTTGAGAAATTGGATACTGACATTTAGCCTCCAAATGAAGATATCATTGATCCGAGTTGCTCATTACTATTTTACGGATATGAAAATTTAAACATTTGTACCACCTCCATTTACAATCCATGAATGTAGATGGGACATCCTGAATATGGAGTGATACGAAATTTTAGCCTTCGTGAACGGAAGGGACCTCTGTAACCATGGATGGTTAAATCCCTGCACTAGATGTCAGCCAACTGTATTTTTTTGGATGGGGTGTCTAGAACTCATTTGGAATCTGATTTTTACAAACAAATTATGTAACCCCATCGGGTCCCACTTCCTAACTTCATATTTACTCAATTTCCACCGAGTAGGCTATAATGCAACTGAAAGCCTCGAAAACCAAATGAAAGGCTATTGTAGATTGAACTTGATGTTTCAAAGCTAACAACACTATCATAATTTCCATTCGGGCATGTTCCAATAATATGGACCAAAGTCAACTATTGATATATTCTGAAGGTTAAAAAGTATAACTCGGTATGAATTAATTCCAATAACTTTGGTACTCTAAATGATCATATGCTTCTTATAACACCCGATAAAATAACCAAAACGTCCCTAGAATGTAATTGTGCGCATAATGCATCTTCTAAAGCTCTGATGGAAAATCTGAGACTAAATTTGCGATTAGCAAGGAAAATTGAGTAGGAAAGTGATCCCAACCCGATTTAAGACCAATCAGGTCAAAAAATAATTTTCACTAACTTCACCCGAAATAGTGTTGATTTGCACCGCCGGCGCGACATATAGGGATGCGGCGACACACTTAAGTTTTTTTCTAATTTTTGATGGGAATTGCAATTTCAAAAAAATTCACGAAATACATAGGTCCGCGCCCCTGATGCGTCACAAACCAGTGTACAAATTTTCAAAAAAAATCTTTTTAATTCGGGAAGGGCCTTTTGGTCGTTCCCCACCCTATCCTAAGTCTTAAAGAGTATTTTTAAGGTTGTTTTATATCGATTTAAGCTTCCTAAAACCTAGTTTTCTTAAGCTTTTATGCAAGAAAACCTTGAGAGAAGAGACAAGAAAGTTTGGGGGATTGAAAATTTGAGTCTAATTCTTGAAGAAGGTTAGTACAATCATCATCCAAGTATGTAAGGCTAAATGAAAGCATGCGATTGTTCTCTCCTGTGCCTTATAGATAGTCTTAGATGAGAGTTGAAAGTTCTTGAGTCTACATGCATGATTCTTGATTATTTTCTTGAGAAATAATATTTACTACATGTATTTTTCATATGATGATCATCATTATAAAACTATTTTCTTGAATTGGTTAGATTTCATGAAATATTGTATAAATCCTATATGATTAATTTTGAAAGTGTGCATGAATAAACCTAAAGATGGTGTCTAGAGCTTTGACTTGAGTATGTTGACGAAAATCGTGATATGAGTATGAGGTTGAGTTATTTTAGTTTTATGATCCAATGAGTTCTCATAATTGAGTTCTTAATGTTATATCCAAACAACTTCTTATAATTGATGATCTGAAATTTGAGTTCTCAAATGAGAATTGAGTTCATTGAGATGAGTAAAAGTCCCCAAAATAATAGAGGACCACATGGGTTTGAGTTAATGAGATGATGAGTGTCTCTATGAGACCAATCTAGATGATGATAGCCTCCATGAGGCTACTTGAGATGGTGATGAGGAGTCTTATCAGCATTGAGTCTTGGGAGGAGTATCGATCAAAACAATGAGTAATAGTGAGTCCCACTTCCACTCATTACCTATACTGGCCCAGGAAAAGATTGAACCATTACATCTTATGGTCCCCTATCGAGTTTACATCCCTGAGGATGGCTGAATTTAGATTCCTTGTAGATCATATTTGTCCCTTACCTAGAATATACGGGATGACTTTGTGGCAACATTAGTGTAATTTTGTATAACCCATGGCTTATAAGTAGTTGTTGTCGATTAAGAGAATCTCCCAGAAAGGTCCTAAACTAAGTAATCTGAGTCGAGATGAGATGAGATAAGATGATATAAATTGAGATGAGTCCATTTGAGATGAGTGTTATTTGATTGATGAGTTGATTGGTTGAGGGGTCACTTGTCTACTTTTTGTTCTTGCTTTAGATAGACATTTGACATGTTGATTGTTACTATCTTGATGTTTATTATTATTCCTATATTATTCTACCTATTTTTATTTCATTCAGCTATTTTACATACCAGTATATTCCATGTATTGACATCCCATTTTGGACTGCATTATTTTATGATGTAGCTACATAGGATAGAGGCCATCAGTAGGCACACCATTGAGGATCTCGAGATGTTAAGTAGACTAGTGAGCCTCTCCTACTTTTGGAGGGTTCATTACCTATTTTTATCTTGCTTTAGAGTTAGAATATTGCTTAACTTTTATTTTGATTGAGGTAGTCATGGGTCTATCATTGTTGTCACCTAATACTAATAGAGACTTTATATACTAGAGTCAGATATTGATATTAAGACTTGTGGGCTAGTTTCCTTCTACTAGGTTTATATTTTATTATTATTTGAGATAAAATGATAAGATGTGCCTATTTATTCATATATCTTCCACTGGATAGTAAAATGAATGAATGAATGAATGTGATGAGACCAGGTGATTTGCTTGGGGACTAGTATTAGGCTCTGGGTACTAGTTATGTCCAGGGTACGTTTATGAGGCATGATAAACTTTGTGTCTGAGCACGAGGTCTAGTGTCCTAGGGAGTCTATGAAGTCATGTTTAGTAGACTCTTATTTATGGGTGTATTGTGCACCACACTTTAAAAGAGGAGGCTATAGAACATTAGATATTGTTTTCGTTCATTCATGTTCTACGTCATGCTATAGAGTTATATAATTCATGCTTTGCATATTGCTGAATTATGATCATGCCTCCCACCAGAGCCATCAGAGGTAGAGGATGTCCTGCCAGATAGAATGTTAATCCACCTAAGCCTCAAGGATAGGAGATGCCCATGGAACAATCTATCTCTATTATTCAGCTCCTGGAAGATAAAGTCTCCAATATTGAGATTAGCCAGGCTATCAAAACTCTAGCCCAAGCTGCCATAGAACCTGCTGCAGAGGCAAGGAGTGTCCCGACAGGATGCCCATGACACTTCTAGTGTCCAACAATTCTTGAGAATGAATCCGCCTAAGTTCACAGGGTCTGCACCTACTGAGGAACTTGAGAACTATATAGACAAGCTCCAAAAAGTGTTCCAAGTGATGCACATGATTGATGCTGACTGAGTGGAACTAGCTACTTATCAGCTGAAAGGTGTGGTTAGACTGTGGTATGATAAATGGAAGAAGGGTAGAGGGGAGAATGGCCCCGTGATGACTTGGGCTATGTTTGAGTAAGCTTTCTTATGGTGTTTCTTCCACAAGAGAAAGAATAGACACGAGGGTGAGAGAGTTCTTGAACTTAAAATAGGGCTCTATGATTGTGCAAGAGTATATGCTGAAGGTCTCATAATTACCTCTCTATGCTCAGGATATGGTTGCTGATATGAGGTGGAGGATAGGGATGTACATTGATTGGTTGAATAAATGGTCCAAGAGATAAGGGAGGGGTACTATGGTGATGAGTGGCATGGATATAAGGAGGTTGATAACCTTTGTAGAATAGGATGATAAAGAAAGGCAACAGGGTAAAGAGGAATTAGAAATAAGAAAGCAAAAACACCCAACCATGAGGTTGGAAAAAAAGGCAATGGTAATCGGTTTCCAGCACCTCATTTGCAAGTGCACCTTCTCCTAAAATCAAACATGATCCGAGGTCCTAGAATCTTAGAGCCTGTGGATCTTAGTCATAAGCTAGTGTGGCTCAAGGTTCGTGAGGTAAACCACCTTATGGTACATGCGACAAGCTACACTTGGGTAAGTGTCGTAAGAGGACTGATGCGTGCTTCTGTTATGTTCAAGTAGGGCATTATTAGAGGGATTGTACAAAACGAGCTAATCGAGCTAATCTTTTGCACCATCCCTACCAGTCATGGAAAATCAAAGAGGTACTATGATGGGGATAAGTGGAGCTACAAACAGTTTGTATTCCATGGGTAGTCAAAATGATCAGGAGAACTCCACATATATTGTGATGGGTATGATTCGAGTCTTTTCTATTGACTATTATATGTACCAATATATTTACTAGAACCCTCGAGAGTCTTCTTGAATGTTTTGATGTTTCTACTCCCGTTGGCGAGTCTATTCGAGTTGAGCGAGTCTATAGAGCCTGTGTAGTGTCCATACATCATAGGGATACTAGCATTGATCTAACTGATTAGATATGACTGATTTTGATTTAATCCTTGTCATTGTTTAGCTCCATGCCTGTTATGCCTCTGTTCATTATAGAGCCTGAACTCTTAAGTTCCAATTTCCGAATGAACTAATTCTAGAGTGAGAGGGTGATTCTATAGCACCTAAAGGAAAGTTTATCTCATACCTTGGAGACAGAAAGATGATTTGTAAAGGGTGCATCTACCACCTTGTGAGAGTTAAATCTAATGATGTTTAGTCTCCAATTTTGGAGTTAGATCTGATTCTGAATGAGTTTCCAAAAGTGTTCCCTGAGGATCTGCTTGGAGTCCCTCTTGATAGGGAGATTGACTTTGGGATTGATGTTCTTCCTAATACTCAGCCTATCTCAATTCCACCTTATGGTATGGACCCTGCGAAATTGAAGAAATTGAAATAATAGTTGAATGATTTGACAGAGTAGGGATTTATAAGGCAGCATGTTTCTTATTAGGGTGCCCCTGTCCTATTCATGCAAAAGAAAGATAGGTTACTTACAATGTTTATTGACTATAGGAAACTAAACAAGATCACCATAAAGAAGAAGTATCCTCTCCCAAGAATAGATGACTTATTTGACCAACTTAAGGGTGTCACTTGTTTCTCAAAGATAGACCTCCGATCTAGTTACCATCAGTTAAAAGTGAGTGAATCCGACATTCCAAAGATAGCCTTTAGGACTAGATATGACCATTTTGAGTTCTTGGTCATGTCTTTTGGGTTGATGAATGCACCCGCAACCTTTATGAATTTGATGAATAGAGTGTTAAGACCGTATCTTGATTTGTTGGTGATTGTGTTTATTTATAATATTTTTGGTATTCAAGAGATGAAGAGGAGCATGTAAATCGCCTCAAAATTATGCTTCAAACTCTTATGGACCACGAGTTGTATGTAAAATTCTTGAAATATGAATTTGGGCTTAAGTTGGTGGCCTTCTTAGGCAGTATTGCCTCTGGGGATGGTATTTGAGTGGATTCTCAAAAGATTGAGACAGTTAAGAACTGGCCCAAACTGACCTCTCCAACTGACATAAGAGGTTTCTTAGAGTTGGCAGGCTACTATTGTCGATTTTTTGAGGGGCTTTCTTCCTAAGCCATGTCATTGATAAAGTTGACTCAGAAAAAGGTCATGTTTCAGTAGTCTAATGAATGCGAGAAAAATTTATAATAGTTGACTAGACTAACTACTGCACTAGTTCTAACCTTGCCCGAGGGGACGAAAGATTTTGTAATCTATTATGATACTTCGAAAGTTGGATTGGGATATGTGCTGATGCAAAGAGCGAAGGTGATAGCTTATTCTTCCAAACAACTTAATATCCATGAGAGCAACTATCCCACGCACGATCTTGAATTGGTAGTGGTGGTGTTTGCACGCAAAATGTAGCTCTACTACTTATATGGAGTGCATGTTCATGTGTTCACTGGCCATAAGAGGTTGCAGTATGTCTTCAGTTAGAAATAACTCAACCTACGACAGAGAAGACAGTTGGAGTTGCAAAAAGATTTTGACATAAGCATTCTCTACCATCCAGGTAAAGCTAACATTATTGTTGATGCTCTTAGCATGTCCTCAATGGGTAGAACAACCTATATAGAGGAATGAAAGAAGCAACTAGCTGAAGAAGTTCATTAGTTAGCCCAATTAGGAGTCCAACTAGAAGAGAACAATGAGGGAGGAGTTAATGTCCAAAATATGTCTACTTCATCTTTGGTGACAGAGGTGAAAGAAAAGCAAGACCAGGATCCTATCCTACTCTAATTGAAGGGGGCTGTCCACAAACAGAAAGTGATGGTCCTCTCCAAAAGGGGGGATGGGGTGTTAAGGTATAAGAGTAGATTGTGCATCCCAGATGTTGACGGTGTTCGAGATAGAATCATGGTTGAAGCTCACAACACTAGATACACCATTCATCCTGGCTTTACCAAAATGTACCACGACTTGAGAGAAGTTTATTGGTGGAGTAAAATGAAAGCAAGATATTGCTAAATTTGTTCCAAGTGTCCAAATTATTAGCAAGTGAAAGTTGAGCACCAATGACCATGTGAATTAGATTAAAACTTTGAGATTCCAGAATGGAAGTGGGAGATGATCAATATGGACTTCATTGCTGGTCTATCGATGTTTTGAAATCAACATGATTTGATATAGGTGATTATGGATAAAATAACTAAATCGAAAAAGATAACTAACTGTGGAGGAGTATGCCAAGATGTACATTCAAGAGATTGTGAGGTTGCTGGGGTTCCCTTTTCCATCATCTCGGACAAAGGAGATCAATTCACCTCCCAATTTGGGAGATTATTTCAAAAAGGATTGGGTACGAAGGTGAATTTGAACACAGGCTTCCATCCATAGATAGATGAACAGGCAGAGCGTATAGTTCAGACATTATAAGATATGTTGTGGGCTTGTATTCTTGATTTCAAGGGAAATTTGGATGAGCACCTACCATTGACTAAGTTTGCATATAACAATAGTTATCATACAAGTATTCAAATGGCTCCCTATGAAGCTTTATATAGGAGGAGATATAGATCAACAATTGGGTGGTTCGAGATTGGAGAAGCGGAGCTAATTGGGCTTGACCTTGTCCATAAACCAATGGAGAAGGTTAAGATCATTAGAGAGGAATTGAAGACTGCACAAAGTCGCCAGAAGTCCTACACCTGGTGTGAGGAGGAGAGATTTGGAGTTTGAAGATAATGACTGGGTGTATCTGAAAGTATCACCTATGAATGGTGCCATGAGATTTGGGAAGAACGGTAAATTGAGTCCCTATTACATTGGAACCTATTAAATTATGAAGAGAATTGGGAAGGACACCTACGAATTAGACTTGCCTTCCGAGTTAGATGGTATCCATTTGGTGTTCCAAGTGTCAATGTTGAAAAAATATTTGGGAGATCCTAACATGATAATCCCTGTGGATAGAATTGGCTGAAGGATAGTTTGATCTACGAAGAAATTCTAGTTCAAATCCTTGATCATCAGATTCGTAAATTGAGAACCAAAGAAATAGCCTTAGTTAAAGTCCAGTCGAGGAATCAATTTGTTCAGAAGGCCACATGGGAAGCTGAGAGGAGATAAAAGCGAAATATCCTCACCTATTCATGCCAAACGATGAGAATGTTGAAGGTAAACTTCCTTGCCCTTAACTAGGATTGATTGTCTTTTCTTGTTGATTGTCTATCCTTTAGTCTAAACAGTGATTGCCGATAGAAATGAGGAGTCGAAAGACCAATTGATGTGAATGCTAAGATGGGTTCTTAGTCCATTCATGCCTTGATATCCACCCTTGGTCATCATTCGAGGATGAATGATCCCAAGGGGGAGATGATGTAACACCCCATAAAATTACCGAAACACCCCTAGAACATAATCGTGTGCATAACGCATCTTTTAAAGTTCTAATGGGAAATGCAAATTGGATTTGAGATCAGCATGAAAAATCAAGTGAGAAAATGGTCTTGACTTGATTTAAGAGCAACCGATTCAAAAAATAGTTTTTACTAATTTCACCCAAAACAGTGTCAATCCATGCCCCTAGCGCAACACGAAGGGGGAGCGAAGACACATTTATGGGTTTTTTTTATTTTTGATGGGAATCAAAATTTCAGAAAAATTCTTGAAATACACCATTCCGCGCCCTGGCACTTCGCGGACCAATGTACAAATTTTAAATTAATTCTGGAAGGGCCTTTTGGTTATTCCTTACCCTATCATAAGTCTTAAAACGTAAATTTAAGGTTGTTTTAGATTGATTAGGGATTACTAAAACTATAGTTTTTTGTGTTTTTACATAAGAAAACCTTGAAAAAAGAGACAAGAAAGCTTGGGGGATTGAAAATTTGAGTCTAATTCTTGAAGAAAATTAGTACAATCGTTATCCAGGTATGTAAGGCTAAATGAAAGCATGAGATTATTCGCTCATGTGCCCCACAGATGGTCTTATATGAGAGTTGAAGGTTCTTGAGTTTACATGCATGATTCTTGATAAATCATATTTACTACATGTATTTTGCATATGTTGATGATCATCATAAACCTATTTCCTTGGATTGATTATTTTTCATGATATATTTTATAAACCATATATTTTAACTTTGAAAGCATGCATGAATGAACCTAGTGGTGAAGTCTAGAGCTTTGATTTCAGTATGTTGATGAAAATCTTGATGTGAGTATGAGGCTGACTATTTTGAGCTTTATGATCCTATGAGTCTTCATAATTAAATTCTTGATATTTTGTCTGAATGACTTCTTCTAATTAATGATCTGAGTCTTTGAGTTCTTAAATGAGAATTAAGTTCATTAAGATGAGTTAAAGTCTCTGAAATAATAGAGGACCCCTCAAGTTTGAGTTGATGCGATGATGAGTGTCTCCATGAGACCAATTGAGATGATAAGTGCCTCCGTGAGGCTATTTAAGATGCTAACGAGGAGTCTTATAAGCATCGAGTCTTAGGAGAAGTATCGAGCACCAAAATAAGTACGAGTGAACCATTACATCTCATGGTCCCCTCTTGAGTTTACATACCTGAAATCAATAACCGCAATGCCGAAGGCAGGGCTAGTGACTGGATTGAATTTGTAACAAGGTAGCTATACTGGAAGGTGTAGCTGGATCACCTCCTTTTAGGGAGAGCTAATGCTTGCTGGATCACCTCCTTGTGGACTATATTCGTCCCTTACCTAGTAAGTATAGGATGATTATGGAAACATTAGCGTGAATATTGTCCGATCCCTGGCTCATAAGTAGTTATTGTCAGTTAAGAGAAACTCCCATAAAGTTCCCAAGCTAAGTAATTTGAGGCAAGATGAGATGAAACGAGTTGAGATGAGATAAGTCCTTCTAAAGATGAGTCTGATTTGATTAATAAGTTGCTTAGTTAAGGGGTCACTTGTCTACTTTTTATTCTTACTTTAGATAGACATTTGACATGTTGATTGTTACTATGTTGATGTTGATTATTATCCCTATATTATTGTACCTGTTTTGGTTTTATTCAACTATTTTACATACAAATACATTCCACGTACTGATATCCCCTTTTGGATAGCATTGTCTTATGATATAGGTACACAGGATAGAGGTCATCAGCAAGCGCATTGTTAAGGATCTCAAGATGTTAAGAAGACGGATGAGCCTCCACATTCGGGGGTTCATCACCTATTTTCATCTTGCTTTAGAGTTAGCATATTGCTGAACTTTTATTTTGATTAAGGTAGCCATGGGTCTATCATTGGCACCACCAAATAGTGATAGAGGCTTCATAGAATATAGTCAAATGTTGATATTGAGAATTGTAGGCCAGTTTCCTTCTACTGGCTTTACATTATATTATTATTTGAGATTAGATGATAATATATATCCATTTATTTCCATATATCTTTCACTGACTAGTAGAATGAAAGAATGAATAAATGAATATGATAAGACCAGGTGGTTCACTTGGGGACTAGTATTAGTCTCTGGGTTCCAGTTACGCCTAGGGTACCCTCCCTGGTGTGACACTTCTAGCCTAATTTGGGGACTCTAGAGCTGACAAAACTATCAGAATTTTTTGCTAAGGACATTTACTCAAACTTTACTACTAAACTCATTGTCCAACTTTAGAAAGCCTTCTTGTATGATAAACTACACAAGTTTCAAATGAGCAACCAAGAAATCAAACTCTCAGTACCAACAAGTCACAAATGACTTGGATTCGCAATTGGAATACTCTAACAGATGCACAAGGTGCAAAAATGCAGAAATGACTTAGAAGGTCCTTGTAATAACCCTTTTTGTCAATTTCAAGTATATGTGTTATTTTTGTTGGTTTGAGCTTTTATATAGTGACCTCTAACCTTTTATCACTTTAGGGATGTTGGAATGGTTATGAGTGGTTTCTGTTGAGAATTGTGCAAGTTTGTAAGTTAGAAAAAGCTAAAGATGCACAAATGAGATTACTGGAAAAACCCTCATATATGTTCTTGGAATAGGATTCTGACGGTTCCATCAGTTTAGAAATATTTGATGTAGACTAGAAAGGTGGTCGGACCGAGGATAGAGGGTCTCAATATGAGTTTGAGCTAAGAGTTGCAAAAAGATTTCAATCGGAAGCTAAATTGTGTATTTCTACAAAAGTCCAACTAAACACACAGAATTGAAAACTGATCATGTAGTCAACTCTAGAATGTTTAAAAAAGGCTAGAATGACCTTTCGCCAGTCAAAGGGGACATTCAGTTGTATTTTTAGCCCCTCAATTCTTTTAGCTAAAATTGTCCATAAAGAAGTGGGACCCTCATTTTTTCATAGGATGTTCTGTTGGGAATTTATATTGTATTGTTAGATCCGAAATGTCAAAATTCATGTGTTGACACTACTCATTTGCATAAAACGGGCATCAAATGCCCCAAGAACGACTCAAGGATATTTGGGAAATTGTTGGTATAGCACCAATAGGGATAACCCTCCCCGTTAGCAGAAGGCAATGCCGTATTCACAAAAGGGAAGTTAGCTAGATTCTACGTTCATGAGGCCCAAGCCATGTTTGCAGTGCTTGGGGATTCTACACCTCTGCGTTCACAGAGGCCTAGTCCATGTTCGCGGAGGGCTGTGAGTGGCCTATATATAGGCTTTAACCTAATGTGAATCAACCCATTTATCCAACTATGCAACCTCATAAAAATTGCATTTCAAGTCTATTTTCGATGATTCAAAGGTCCATGTGACTCGATTATTCACAAGAAACATCGTTGTGAAGTTGTATTTGGGAGTTGATGCATATTTCTAGGCAAATTCACTATTTTAGCTTAATATCTTCCCAAAAAATTCTAAAAACTTCACATGTTGATAACTTGGCCGATTCTTGACAAACTTAAGCGAAACTTGAGTCTAAATTGTTGTACGTTTTGAGTGGAACATTGTGGTATATTGGGTATTAGCTAGAATCATATAGTTTTTGTAAAACTTTATCGAGAATTTTGTAAAGGTTGCTTTCCCTGTGAAATTTTTAATTTCATTTTTACGCCAATTCTTGGTATTCTAGGACCCATTTGTTGCTGAATTTTGGGCTGTAAGATCAAGATGTTGTGGGGTTCATTTTTGGAATTTTGTTTGGGATTTCAAGTGTGGGCCCTATATTTCTCATTTTAGGCCCATTAGGCTTATTTTCACCCGTTTTTCATGTTTTTATAGAAGATTTAATTGTGTTAACATTATGAACTACACTTTAAGGCTGAGTAGCATCAGGAGACTATATGGAGGGGAAAAGCATAGTTGGGTTGATTCAGAGTTCGAGGAATTAGTTGCCATATAGGATAGGCTTTCCCTATACCTGAGATTGAGTGAAAATATATGCATGTTGAAATGCTATGTATATGAAATACTTGTTGTGCCCGATATGTGTAGTATATATTATTGTGGTATTGTACTCTATGTTGTTGGTTGTGAATACTATAAATCTGATGTATGGTAGTATTATTTAGTATGGGGAGGCTTGATAAGGGCAATGTATGGGTTGATGTTGTTGGCCAGGGACATATTCTAACCTAATCTTTGTTTGTGGGAGTATGTTCTTTGATGTTGTTGGTCTATGATAATACTGAGATTACTTGTTCCCTACATGCCATAATATGACTTGATTTCTAGTATAAATAAGATTATGTTGGCCTAGCGGTTGTGGATATTTGTGATATAACTATTATTGTTATGCTTTACGCTCATACTAGTGATGGACTAGAGTATAGCAAGATTGGCCTATTAGACTTGATTTTGAGTGTCAATTGAAACATATACTCTGTTATACTGCTATTAGCTATTAAACATGAGTTCTCTACATACCTAAGGGATGGTCTATCTATCATTATCTGAGTGAGGTAGTGGTTCTGTATTGTTCGAGAGAGGGGTGTTGTGATTGGGGGGATTAAGACCTGAATGGTCTAGGAAGAGATTGACTAGTTCTATGCTTCGAGACCTAGATGATACACACCTATGGATTAACACACCTATATAGACTCAATTATGTGTGGGTGTACCCTCTAGGCTTATGGGGGCTTAGGTGATGTCTATGCTTAGACACTAGGTTCTTACACCCATGTATAACTTGACCTTGATCTTATGATATTGAGAGTTGGGTCTAATGGTGAATCTGTTAAGTTCTGCATTGAATCTGATAGTTAGATTGTGTGCAGGTGTACCTTCTGGGCTTATGCAGGTCCAATTAGTGTACAGGCACAAACATTAGGGACTTGCACATACTTATATCACCATGCGTAAGTTCAAAGACTATTATGGTATGGTCCTACTAGATTTTCATCGGTTGGTATAATTGCAATATACCTTGGTTGATTCAGTTGGGGGTTATGGGGTTGATTTATGGGACTGCTGCTTTTAGTTACATTTGATCTTTTTATGCCTATGATTTTACTAAGACAGCCAATGATTCTTAATGGTGCCTTATTTTGGTACTTACCACTACTTTCTGCATCTTCTCGTGGTGTAGGTCTAGGTTGAAGTAGGGGCACTAATTCTGTGGGATTCGGGACTGTATAAGAGACTTCTTTTGGTATGCTTCAATAGCTTTGACTCATTTAAGTTTCCTTATTTTGGTGATCATACTTTTTCCTTCAAAATTTGGCTTTATACAGTAATATAAATAGTATTATGTATTTATAGGACCACTTCTGGGTTGTAATATATTATCGTATTACTATATATGTATATTAGTATGTGCTTCTATCTATTGTAGCTCTACATATTTGACTTCCAGTTTCTTTGTAGTTGTAGTTATTTATATTGTTGCATTTGTTATAGTTTTGATTAGAAGCTAGGAAAGGTATCTTAGGTGGAGTAATCAATTTTCCTGTAGGTGGTATCTAGCAGGCGCCATCATGACTGGAGTAGTTTATGACAGTCCTTACATTAGTACTGTGGGTCTAGTTCTACAAAACCTCCTTCTATAACTGGTGTCATGATCTATAAGTCGTAGATTGAACACATGAAATCTAGATTCTTGTAGAAGTAAATTTACTTTCAAGGCTATTCCACGCCCTAGAGGGTACCCTAGACGTGGCCAGTACTCAGAGACTATAGTAGTCGCCAATAAAACCACTGGACCTTATCACATATCATTCATTCAATCAATTAATAAACTAGCAGAAGACAAAATATAACAATGGACATTCTAGTAGCAAATAACATATTATAGAAATAGGCTAGTAAGAAATAAACTTGCTCAATAAGTCTCAACAACAACACCTCAACTCTAGTCTATGAAACCTTTATCACTATCTAATGGTGTCAACGACAGCTATGGCTACCTCAACTCAAAAGTAAAGCTAACTCAAGTCTAATTCTCTTAAGCTAGATGAAAGTAAAGCAAGATCCTCTGAAGTAGGGAAGACTCACCAACTCAGCTAAATGCAAAGACCCTCAATGGTACACCTATTGACGATCTCCAGTACTTGCATCTACATCATAAAATGATGCAATAAAAAGGGGACGTCAGTATGTGGAATGTACGAGTATGTAAAATAGTTGTATGAAATAGAAAAAGGTAGAATATTATAGAAATAACATCAACTCAGAAGATACTCAATCAGAATGTCAAATGTCTATCTAAAGCAAGAATAAAGAGTAGACAAGTAACCCATCAACTAATCAAACCTTATCAAACTCAACTCAACTCATAGAATTAAACACAACTCAACTTGACTTGACTCAGAGAACTATCAGTGTGGGACTTATCTGGAAGTTTCTCTTACCTTACAACAATTATTTATGAGCTAGTAATTGTACAATAATCTCATTGATGTTGCCACAATCATTCCGTAATTTCCAAGTAAAGAACAACTTAGATCCACAAGGGATCTAGCCTCTAAGGTCATCTATTGCTTTCAGGGACTTTACCATAAGAGGTAACCTCTAACAAAGTGGTTCAATCCTCACCTATGCTTGGAGATGTAGTTAATGAGTGCAACTCAATAGAATTCAATGCCACTCAATGTGATTTGACTTAGAGGACTATTAGTGTGGGACCTATCTGAGAGTTTCTCTTATTCGACAATAATCACTTATGAGCTAGTGATTGTACAACAATCTCATTGATGATTACACAATTGTTCCATACTTGCCAAGTAAAGAACAACTTGGATCCATAAGGGATCTAGCCTGTAAAGTCCTCTATTTCCTTCAGGGACTTTACCTCAAGAGGGAACCTCTAACAAAGTGGTTTAATCCTCACTTATGCTTGGCAATGTAGTTAATGAGTGCAAGTGAGACTTACCCTTACTCATTTCGATGCTCGATACTCCTCCCAAGAAGTAATGCTCATAAAATTATCCACCTCAATCAATCATCTCAACAATTCTCATGGAGACTCTCCTCATCTCAATTAGTCTCATAGAGCCTCTCATCGTCTCATTAACTAAAACTCAATTAGGACTTTCGGCCTATCATTTAAATTATCTCATCAAAATCAATTGTCATTTAAGAACTCAAGGACTCAGATAATTATTAAGAAGAATTAAAGTAAATTAAACTCTAGTGTTGAATTATGAGTACTCAAGGGATTATCAAGCTCTATTAACTCATCGTGATGCTCACATCACAATAACAATCAACGTGCTCAAGCTAAGACTCTAGACTCAATCCCTATAGGTTTATTCATGCATTCATTCGCAAATAACATATTGGGTTTATGAAGTAACTCATATAAAAGTATGTAATCAGTTAAAAAAGTTTATGATGATTATCAACATATAAATACTTGTAATATATTTATAATTTGCAAGAAAATATTCAGGAAACATGTATGATGACTCATGATACTCATAACTCCTCCATTACCATTAATGGGGGCACATGGAAGAACAATTCCATGCTTTACTTTAGCCTTGCATACCTGAGATGAAGACAGTCAATCAAATTTGAGAGAAAGTGGCATCAATCCTCTTGAACTCTAGCCTCCTCTTTTCTCCTAAGCCATAGTTATTAAGATGAATAGCATAAATGATTGAAAATTCATGCTTAGGAATTTAAATAAGGTTGAAAACGACATGGATTTATTCTAGGTTAGGTGCGAAAAAAACTAGAATGCCCTTAATTTTAAAATTAAACGTCAAGTACATAATGAGACAAGTCCGCAACGTGGACTTGTCACGCATTAGTTCTTTGTTTGACAGAAAAATTAAAATGCATTGAAAAAGGATTTTTCTATAAAAATACACATAAACCGCATATCAAATTCATTTTATGTGTAATTTTTTGTAAAGCCCTTTTCGAGTGATTTTTCAATCCCATAGAAAATCTTGGGATAATGTCTAAGTATAGGTCTGTGGCAAGTCTGTGTCGCTCTAAATATTACCCAAGATAATTTTCCACTCACCTTTTCATGTTGATCACATTTCTTTCCTCGAATTTGCCATTGAAATTTGGGAAGATGGGTTATATGATCACGCCCAAGTTAAATCTCTATTTTGGAGGATAAACCGGTGATTGCTAAATATAAATCCTAACAAATTCCAAGGTCAAATCCCACAAATACTATAGAGACATTACAAATTAGTTCACTAATAAATAATTCAAGTATTAAATACCTCAATTCCCCAAAAAAGGGGGTGGCTTGAAATGGTTGATAAGAAATTAAACTAAACTAACTAAAACAAAAGACAATCAATAACTAAGAGCAACTTGGTATTCTGTTCCCCATGATTTACCAACTCAATATCCCCAGATAACCCAATTTGAGACTAAAGTATAGCATGCAGGACGGTAATTTAAGTTCACAAAGCCTTTTGGTCAAAAGAGAGAGGCAAATTTCATTATGTGACTTAGCCCATCTCCATAGTGTGAAATACTAACCATTACCCATAGTCCCAATCAACCGAAATACCTCCCCTTGGTCTAGTTTGGTTGATTAGATGTGAACACATCATCAAATCCAATTTATAAATATCTTTTCCTATTCATTACTACCTGGATTGGGAAGGTAACACTAGGCAAGTTCTAATGTTAGCTACCACCAGAAAACATGCAAAATGAAGAGAATTGATTAAAACATGTTAATACCCATTCCAAGAATCACAAATTATCAAGGTTTATTTGGTTAAATCTTCATGGTTCCCACACACCCAAGTTGTTGGTTTAACTACTCATGTTATGGGTATATAAAGAAACTATGAATTGTGAAAATATAATTAATGACTTATCCAAATAGATTTAAGAACAAGTAAACCCCATTTGTATTGAGAATCATAAGGTTGAAACATACAATGAATCCACAAGTGTAGTCACCTCTCTAATATTGAGTCTCCAAATACAAAACCCTAAAAAAATACTCTCTAATTCCTTTCTCTACTGTTCTGTTTTGTTTCCATAATATTCTTTCAATAATGACCTAAAATGTACTATGTATTGTATTTATAGATAAGTCCCTAAAAAATTAGAAAAACTGATTGGCGACTTTTATGACACATAGTTATGACTTGTAACTGGGTTTACAAGTCGTAATTGGGGTCTCATGTTCAGCTTTTTGAATCCTGGACTCTACCGCTACAAATTCGCTCTACAAGTCATGGACTCATCTACGACTTGTATAGAGCTCTCGTGGCTTTCATCTGCATCACCTGGTCCAACACTGAAAATCTTCATGAAACCTCTGTATAAGACTCGTAGAGTGAGGTACGACTTGTGTAGGGATCTCATATAGTGGAACTTCAGACTTTCCTTCTTTACTTGAAGTCTTGACGAAACCCACTCTATGACTTATAAAATGCTCTATGACTTGTAGAGGGTCTCGTAAAAAACCAGAAAAGTCCGCAAATTTCCCAAAAAATCATGCCAACTTGCTTTACTGCAAAAACACACACAAAACACATAAGAAAACACAAAAGTCACATTGAGAACACACAAAATCCTAAGTCTTAGGTATCAAATGTGTTGAATTTTGAAAGCACATCAACACTCTCAAATTTAAATTATTGCTTGTCCTCAAGAGACAACTCAATCTATTTAGAAAATATATCAACACACAAATCTCAACCCAATGACATACATTATACTCAATTCAAGCTTAGGTGCCTACACTAGCCTTTCAAAACAAGATCAAATAGCTATTTAGCAAACCAAAACACATAGATGTATTTGACAACACAACTATGACAAGAAAGGGAATATCAGTAGTCTACAATCACTGAACAAGGCTAACACTAACAATGTAATGCAAATACCCCGACAAAAGGAAGTCTCATTTTAACACTCAATGATGATTTCAAATTTTCAATCTTAGGACTAAGCAAAAGCAGTCACTCTCACAAAAGATGTTCATGTGTAATGACTAATACCATAGGCTTGCTTGTGTACACATGACCCGAGCATGACTAATACCATACGCTTGCCCATATACTCATGACCCAAACTGTTAACTAACTGGACTAGGATCACTTTAGGAATTTCTAGACTTATAACATAAGATCGGGCAGTTTGGTATGACATTTTGGAACAATAGTGCCTAAACACCATCCTTGAACCACACTTTTCATCACTTTCACCTTACCAACTCTAGTATTTTCAATTGTTCTCCCTTTTTTCACATTCAAGTTTTTACAGGTACTTTCTTCTCATTTTTCAGCTTTTGCCTCATTTTTACAGTTTATTTTGCTTTTTCAACTCATATAAGGCATCTTCTTCTTATTCCTACACCCAATACATAATTTTATTTTTTCCTTCTCATTCCCAACTCACCACACTTAGTTGGTCTCCAAGGAACTGTTCTCTTTGATGTGCTGCTAAAATACATCACTTTTAACGTTTAAAATGAGAAATTTTGTGTGTTCTAAAAGTGATGCTAGTAGATTTGATATGTTTGTATATGTTTTTGGGGATTTCAAGAACCAAGATGATATTGGGCAAAGTTCTACAAATTTCAAGATTTTCAGGATGTGCAAAACTTTTTATGTGCCATGGTTTATTCCATGAGCCATAGGATGAGTTTGCGGGTCAGATCTAGTGATAGCCGGAAAGCAGTGAGAAAGTTGAGACTTTGTACTTGTGATTATTTTTTGACTTTAAATAATGATTTCTTGTGGACATTTTGGATTTTTTGGTCTTTAATATATCATTGTAAGTGTTTAATTATGCTATTTCATAATATGATTCCTTCATCTATAATGATCATGCATAGCGAAATTCACAACTAAGGTTGTGGGAACCATAAAGAAATAACGAAGTAAAAAACAAATAATCCATAATTCTTGGAAACTGTGCATGTGTGTATTAATTATCTCTTCATTTAGAATGCTTTTGTAATGGTGGCCATTGTTAGAACTCTCCTAATTCTTACTTACTGGATCAAAGAAGTAATGAATGGGATAAGGGTAATTAACTGGATTCGATATAATCCCTCTCATCTAATCAACCTAACTGGATTAAGGGATGGTTGTACTGGAATAAAAGGTAAGGGTTAGTAATGAAACACTGCAGGGATGGATCAAATCACGTAGTGAAAGTTTCCCTTCTCCTGGATCATAGGGTTAGGTAATCATAACTTACAAGTGCAGCATGCTACACACAAGAAAAGGTTACAATTATTTTGCTATACTGAGTTAGGAATTCATGGGGTATATAATACCCTAGTTACTTCTTAATTACTGTATTTTACAAAACCCACCCTTTCGGGAGATAAGTAGATTAATTTATCTTAATTGCTCATAATTACTCCAAGTCTAGACCTTATTCCCTGTGGAATCGTCCCGAACCATAATTAAGTTCTATAATTTGATAGCAACTGCTTATACCTTCAGTGAGAGAGATATTTTGGCAACATCAAATTTTTGGCGCTATTGTCGGGCAATACAACTTTTAGATTGGTTTAATTTGGGTGGTTTCTAAATTAATCCTTATTTTTCTTATTTCATATTGTTTTTGCTTTTTAATTTTTTTATCATATAGGTTTAATGTATGCTTAGTACTCATAGTTGAGGCAGTCGCTTGACTCTGCTTGACCCAGAGATCGAGAGAACATTAAGAAGAATTTGGTCGAGACAATGCTACAAATAATCCTACAAACCTTGCACAACATCTTAATAATGATAGATCATCACTTAAGGATGTGAATCTACCACCACAGGATCCTTAAGCTACTGCTACTATATGGAATCAATACAAGCTTGACCCTAAGGTGGTGCCTATCACCAGAGTGATTGTGCTACCTCCTTTTCTGGATGACACAAAGTTTGTTGTTTTAAGTGACTTATTACAGATCTTTCAGAATAGAGGGTTGTTCGTGGGCTTACCACTAGAGGATTTACATAACCATCTATATAATGCTATCTTTATTTGGAAGAATATGATGGGAAACCAAAATATGTCCATGGATACTGTTGGGATCTGCATCTTCCCATTGTCTCTCACAGGTAAAGCGACAGTACGATTATTTACACTCTCGTAGATTTCTATCACCACTTAGGCAAAAATGCAAAAAGACTTTCTAGGGAGGTTATGTCTAAGGTTAAAGAAGATAAAGTCGAAGGATCGAATCAACAGCTTCGAGTAGTTGTATATTGATTCAATCAGTACTCTATGGGAGAGATTTAGAAAGTGTTTGAGAAGTGTTCCAGACCATAAGATCGTTGATGATTCCTTGGTGGAGATCTTCTATCAGGCATGGGATGATAATTGCAAAGATATAACTGACATAATAATAAGTGGCTCATTCTTAGATAGGGAAAAGTTGACTACTAAAAGCTCTTCCTCAATTAGTACAAATTCAAAGCAAGTCAATATCGATGAAGAGACGATGCAAGAGTTAGATTGATGAAGATACTAATATAGGGTTGCTAATGAAACAGAATGAAGAATGACTAAATGTAATGAATCATCAGCCCCAATGAGAACCTGTGTATGAGGAGCCCTACTATGAGGAGGACACTTTCTTTGTAACTAATCAAATAGAGGGTTTTTGGACCAATGCCCAATGGTCCAATCATAACAATTGGTGCCAAGATCAAGAGAATCTAGGTCAAAATTTCAATAGAGATAATTGTTTCAGGGACAACAACTGAGGTGACTACTATGGTAAAACTAGGGGACATGACAAAGATGGTGATTGGTGACACAAAAATAGGTATGGGAATAGTACGTATGTGCCACCATATAATCATGATCATGGGCAGGTGGTCTAAGGATTGAAAAGATGTTCGATAGATTGTTGAATAAAGGTGAGACCTTAAATAGGATAAAATTTGACATCTCAAGTATTAATTAGAATATCGAGTCTCATTCTATGGTTATGAAGTAGCTAGAGCAATAGTTTGGTCAGATATGTAAATAGTTAAACTAGCATTAGAAGGGTACATTTCCTAGAAACATAGTGTAAAATCTAATGAATGATGAGTAGTGCATAACAGTGACCATACAGGGTGGCAAGCAGACTATTAACCTACTGATGTTGGTAAATGATGATAAGGTTCATGAGGACACGGTAAAGAGTGAAGATATAGAGACTAGGGATGATAAATCTAAGGATGGGGTAAGCAATGAGATGGTGACACCAAAGAAATTGAAACTTATTCCTAGGTGTCCACCTCCTTTCCCTTAGAGACTCAAGAAGAAGGAGGAAAGTAAGTTTCAGTACTTTATCTCCATGTTAAAGTAGCTAACTATCAATATTTCTCTCATCGAGGAATTGAAATGCTCAGGTATGATAATTTTATGAAGCAACTAGTAGCAAAAAAGAGGACTACGAACCAAGAGCTCTCACAAGAGCTTCAGCATTGCAGTTCTATTCTAACAAGGTCCTTAGTGCAAAAAACAGAGTATCCGAAAGCATTCACAATATCCTACACCATCGGAGATGTGAACTTTACAAATGTGTTATGTGACTTAGGAGCCAACATCAATTTAATGCCTTTTGAAGTGTTCAAGAATTAAGGGTTGGGAGTACCAACACCAATATGCATGCGGTTTTTGATGGCTGACAGGACAATGAAAAAGCTTATGGGGATATTATATGACATTCTCTACAAAGTGAAAAAGTTTATATTTTCTTCAGACTTTGTGATCCTTGATTATGAGGTTGACTTCAACGTTCGAATCATCTTGGGAAGGCCTTTCCTAGCCATTGGATAAGCACTAGTAGACATAGAATTAGGCCAACTCAAGTTTAGATTGAACGATGAAGAAGTCATCTTCAACATCTATCAATCCATTAAGAAACCTAATGAACTGAATGTTGAAGTAAGGGCGCTTGGTGATGTCTAAGGAAGAAAGTAGGCTAAGTCATGCTGTGATGTAAAATCAGGTGCTAATTATAGGAAACCCAAGATACTTGATGTAACTTTTATATAGTTGTTTTGGTTTTTGCTTTTTAGACTCATAAGTAATTTAACTTTCTTGTTTTTGATGTAAATTTTGGACATACAGATAGGAAGATTATATGGTAACAATTTATTTGGCTAAGAATGTACAAAAACAGGGATAATCCAGCAAAGTAAGTGAAAAAAGGGAGAAAAGTGGTTCAACGACTGGTTCCACGGGGTGTGCTCTAAACGATGACCCATACACTAACTCATAAAACCATTTTCAGTGACCAAATTTTCTACTATTCCAGTCCATAAGCAAACTTTATGGCCCATAGATAAAATTACAGGCCATGAATGAGGCTTGTCGAGCTAGGTAATATTCTAAATTTACTAAGTGGTGGGGCACTTACGATCCAACTTATGGGTCATATTTAAACATATGCATCATAAGTGGATTCGTAAACCAAGGTCTACAAATTAGGGTTATGAAACTACGAACCACACCTTATGCGCTATAGAACTTCTTATGGCCCATAATTGGGGTTTTATGGGGTCAAAATTCCACTTAAACCCAACCTGACCAAATGAATAAAAAAGGGGTAAAATCAATTACCCCTCATTTTTCCATAATTTGCAAAATACCTAAGGCCCCTTTCTTCTTCTTCCCCAAGTTCGATTACTGCCAACCTTAACCACCATATTTTTTGGCCTAATTGCGGCTAATTTTCTGTTACGACCCAAGCTTAGGGCCTAGAAGTGACACGAAAAATGGGGAACCCGAGAAAACCCCAAACAAGCCTCTTAACTTACCATTATAGTCATTGGTAGTGGAAGTATATAAAAGACATAAAGAGTAAGAATAAGGGCTAAGGGAAAAGGTTGCATAGCATCATAACCAAGAGACAAAGAGTCAAGATTATTTTGTAGATACATAACATATCCAACAAACACCTCTAATTCATAGATAAGAGCAGGGACCAAAACAAAGCAACTGGCACACCCTCATAGTCAAAATAGAAAATAAGAAGAATGTCTCAAAACATAATAAGAGCAACATAGACTAAAGTCGCCTAAGTGGAGGACTCACCACAAGCTTGAGTAGTACCGATCTAGTCATATGGAGGAGGAGGATCAACTTGGGCACCAATTTTCTATATGGAGATATCATGTAGGCAAGAGTATGCATTAGTACATTTAAATATACTAAATATGTAGGATGCAATGCAATGAGAGATAGGCACCTTAGTCAAAATGCATAATGATAGGAAATAGTCATAATATATCAATATGGCATGTATGATCAATGCATAAGTGAAATATGCTTAAGTCATGCTCATATATGATATCATATGTGTAGAACATACCAAGCTAGATTTTCAAACTACAAATCTCTTGGTAGGTTGGTGATGATGCCACCCCATCACTTAGGTGGTAAGGTACAAACCCCTCACTAGGTTGGTGATGATGCCACCCCATCACCTCGGTGGAGAATAACAAACCCTTCACTAGGTTGATGAGTACAAACCCCCATCTAGGTTAGTGATGATGTTGCCCCATCACTAGGTGGAGAAGTGCAAACCCTTCACTAGGTTGATAAGTACAAACCCCTATCTAGGTTATCCGGGTTCTTAGTCCCCCTAGATTGGGCATGGTCTTGTGCAACACTTTATATAGAATTTATCATATACATAAGCTCATTTCATCAACATATAGTCAATCATATCATATATCATGCTTTGGATCTTCAATTCTTCAAGAAATCATAACCAGTCATTTTATCAAACACTAAGCAGATGTGAAATGGTAGTATAAGATCATGTAATTTTAAGATGAAATTATTCAAGAAAATTTATTGTAAAACTATCAATAAACACCTTGCAACAACCTCAAGAAATATACATCAAAACCCCTCATCCAATCTTACAGTAGCTCTAAGATTTATAGCTCAAAATATAGCAAAATATTTATAACTTTACATATATTTAACATAGTTCATAGACATATCCATACTAGCATACCAATTTATAAAATCAACTTTAAAGCATACAAATTGAGTAAAAGGAGATTAGGGCACCATGTGTGGAAGGACCCAATGGCTAAAACCTACATACCTTAGCTTTTAGGAAACTCTTGATGAAGATTGAAAATGGAGGTTTGAAGCTTAAAGGAAATCCTTAATTCTAGATGAGGGTTTTAAGGATTGAATTTGGGAGTGAAAAACATAGTTAAGTATTTGAGAGGATATTAGGGAATATTTTGGATGATATGAGGGTGAAATATGACTAAGTATAGGTAAAAACACTTTTGGGAACACTTAGGCCCAAGACCCAAAAGCCTTGGACTGAGATAGAAATCACTAGCAACAAAATACACAAGTCTACGTCTAGCCCACAACATGGACCTATTGCGGAGGCCAACTTAACACATGTCTGCTAAAGTTGCATATTGTGGCACTGTTGCGAATTAATTCTGGATAAGAAAAATTACAAAAAATGAAATTATTAATCATTTGCTATTAAATCAGGGTTAGACCCTATCCCCTCTAATTTTGACCCCCTGAACAAGAATATGAAGTCAGATTTTTGATATCGACCATGGATTATGAGATATATAGAATTTAAAATTCTAGGCATTTCGAGGCATATTTTTCGGGCACTTTTGCGGTCCTTTCATTTTCGACCACATAGTGATGATTCTAGCACACCAGGGCTTGATTCTTTTGGTGTTTTCTTGCTATTTCCCCGCCTCTTTGATCAATATTCAGTATGTCCTTTTCGTGAAATTTCATTCTTGCCAGAAAATTATGTCATTGGTCTGAGATATTATTGAGAATAATTGTTCAGAATATTGTGTGTTGCCTATAAATGAAGTGTCTCATGTTGTTGGCTCTATTTTATTCCTTGTATTAAATTTGAACCATGTCTTTGCTTGCGAGAATCATTGTTCGGAATCATGAAACTACCTTGTTGACTAAGTTTAAATTGTTTATCTTAGTAAAAGAATAGATAAGGAAGTGGATGAAATTAAATTGGCTATGAAAATGAATTATTGATTTGAACATTATTATCTATTATTGTGAAACCACTTGCCGGCTAGATTATACTGAGTTATCATGTTTAAATTAAGATAAACCAAGTGATTTCACAAACTGAATGATGTCAAAATGGTGGGTGTCGTAAGGTTACATGTATTTGATTGGATTTATGGTTGATGGGATTGCACATTTTTTGAATTTAGGTGAATTGGTGGTAACTTTTGCATGATTATGTTATGGGATGATTTCGGAATGCATGGACTACGTATTGCATGTGCTTACTTGATTGTGGTTGCCATTGCTTTGATTTTGTGTAGAATTATGTACTAGTGTTGTAGCCTAGACCTTATGCATAGAAAATCATTAAAATTTACTTGACTAGGATTCGACTATGATGGTTGTTTGTACATTGACTAATGGAACCAAAATTGTGATCTCAGACGACTCAAGTGCACGAGGGTCTCTATGACCCATAGATTAGTCTACGACCCGTAGTTGCCCCTTATAAGTTGAAACTAGAAATTTGGTTTTCTGTAATGTCATCAGATGAATCCACTTACTGGTCGTAGCCTATAAAATGGCCCATGATTAGGGTTTGTAGGTCCCTTACCTGAAGGAATAAAAGTTTGTTAGTGTACTTATGACTCAGTCTATAGCTCTAAGTCTATTCTACAATTTGTAACTGGCCTCATAAGTGCATTTCCAGTAACAAAAGTTACTATACTATGTGTTATGAAGGCTTTCTATGGCTAATAATTTATCCAACGACACGTAGGTACACCTTCATAGGTCCCTCTGCATATAATTTGGTGAACTTTTTACTTTTCTTTCCTATGCTCATAGGACTCATTTCAGATATATTATGTTGATTTCAGGTACTATGGCTCTGGAACAAAAAAAAATGAGATTCAGGCCATTCAGACCCGACTATGATACAAGCATTCTGACATTGAAGACAACATCAGGATAACGCATTAGTGAAGGAGCTCAACATCTGGCCAAATGAGTGTGAGTTTACCCTAGCACCAACAACTCCTCTAGTTGCATTGAGGAGTATACAGTGTGTCTGACGTATGCAGAATATATACCGTAAAGACATCCAACACAATGAGAAGGGCCGACATGCTTGTACTATATTTGAGGAGTCACAGATTGTTATATTAGGTCTTAATAATGCTCCTACACTCCAGGACACCATAGCCCGATATCATTTGGATTACTTAGCAGCCTCTTAGGAAAGTACTCCCAGGCACTTGTTCGAGAGTTTGATGCTTCATATATTACGACCATCATGAGCCAATCCAAATGGGAAGCGATTCCTTGCACAGTCTTACATTACTCAGATGGTGAGAGAAGTTCCAGTTGATATATCTGAGACCACCAACCGTCAATTTTTATTTGGTCCCAAGTATTAGGCCCCCATAACTATGACAAAGTATGATTATCGATTGGGGTAGACTAGGGAATGAGGTGTGATGATAGATACAGCTTAAGGCCATTCTGATAAAATAGATTTCCGACCATATATCTAAGCAAGGCCAGGACCTTGACTGGATTTCTATTTTAGTGGCCATCATGAAGGTATCACTCAACTTCACAGGCAAGTTTTGGTGCGTTGTAGTGTATTCGCGAATCTAGCTGACTCAAGCCGATAATACTTTGACATCAAACTATGTTATTTCGATTGCCAGTATCATTACTAGCTGTGACATTAATTTGGCATTGTTGATAGCAGCCAAGATACATGAGAGAGCCCTGAAGAGGTCCACCTCCATTTCCTTCTTATATTTGATTTATCACCTATGGATAGCTGTGAGGGAGGAGATTCTACACACTATGAACACCATGATCTAGGTTTAGAGGACCCTGGGTGCCAACCTAATAAAGGCTGATGAGAATCTTATGGCCCTTTGACGAGCACCGCATCCTCCCATTTGACTACCCTAGATGTTTGCCAAGGCACCACAGCCTGATCCCCTTCATCTACTACTATTGCTGCTCCAGATACTGAGGGGCCCTCCACAAAAAGATATGTAGAAGAAGATAGGGCCCACCACTTCTTCTACTCCTTCACTAGAGGTCATGTTTACACAGCTTCCTCTGCTAGCATAGTATATGTGTTCGCGGAGTCTATCCAGGCTCTAGTATAATGATAGGTGTACATTGAGTCCCAGTTGACTCAGTTGTTATAGCAGATCAGGCCTTGGGTTCACTAGGTCATTTTATAGGCTGAGGAGTGCATACAGACACACTTTATGGCTACTCTTTAGGAGAGACTTGAACAACTACATGACTGTATAGACGCTTTTGAGAAGCAAGTGGAGCGAAGCCTTAGTCCAGCCCAACCTGCTGAAGTTACAGCTATCCATGAGGAGATCCAGCAGCTCCATACTGAGATAAGAGTAGAAACATCAGCACTACTATGAGGGCGATTGTTGGTTTGTTTACAAGTGAGTGACCACTCAATGCCTTTAGAAAAATGCCTCATCTTTAGAATGATGATCCAGATCCAGCTTGATAAGAGGTCAAGGTTGGAGAGGAAGCTCATAACGATTACCACACTAGCCTCTATTGCATATGAGATGGTGAGGCAGGTATATATTCAGGAGATGGTGAGAGATTTTGTACCCTTCGAACATACCATAAGTCAGGAGACCACCTAACAGGCCATGAGTGGTGATATACTTACTAAGACTGGCAATTAGGTGCCCAGGTATGTCCTTTTTGACCTTAGTACTATATTTTAGTTTATTTTGTTGCATTGACGACAATGCAAATCTTTTTAAATGGAATATAGGTAATTACAACCCTCAGCGAAGTCTTAGTAACCAAGGCCTATAACTATCCTAGTCTTTTTTTTTTGCATGTGTTCTTTCACTGAGGACATTTATTTTCTTTTGAACCAACATGTTTAGGATGTGTAAGTAGCATTAGTGGCATATTATACTAAAATCTGTGACATATGTTAGTTGCTGAAAAATGATACTTACCAATTTTTGTCATTAATGTGTTGTTAGGTAGTTTTAATAACAACCATGTGAAATCAGTGATTAACCGTGTTTATTCTTATAAGCTGAGGTCTAATTGTTATGAAAAACATGATCTGAGAGTTTGTGTTGATAGCATAATCAGTGCCAAGTGTATGTGAGCTTTATTGGATGATTCTTATACTGTACTTCAGTTTAGAACTTGCCCTGTTACTCTGACTAGGAATGTAGGTTAGTCGGTTGGGAAAGGATTTTAGGCCATTGATCATATAGTCAACTTAGCCTAAAAATAACCAGTCAAACTGTCGATGTATCCCTTGATCCTATTGTTGACCTTTACATGTACTCTTTTATTTGTAGATACCTAAGCAACCAAGCCTTTTTAAATGTGTAACCATGAAATTAGCCCTGGTCCTTCCTTGGATATTGTGCATCTCGATTTAGGTAAAAAGCTTAAATTGAGGATAACTACCAAATATAGCCCTGGTTCATAGGTCAGATATTTTGCACCTCAACTCAGGCTAAAAGCCTAAGTTGAGGGTTACTGGTGTAAGGAACACCACACCAAATAGGGAAGGAAGCTAGTTATGTATAAAAAATGGGAAAATTTGAAGACCGTGAAAGAAAAACAAATAGATGCCTAAATTGTGAGCTAAAAAAAAGAAAAGGAAAGCAAAAAGATAAAAGGCAATGAACTGAAAATTTTGAACAATGCAACCAAAGAGGATTGAAATAGAAGAAGGGAAAAATGATTTGAAAATATTAGTGCTTGTAGGGAAAAAGTGCACACTAACGCAATGTCAAGGAGGTCATTAGTCATGATGTTCCAAAAATATCACACCGAAGCCCCTAAGCCTACGTTACAAGCTAAGACAGTCCTATAGTGATCCTAATCCAAGTAGTCGAATGTCATAGTCATGAGTATAGAGACAAGTCTATAGTATTTTATGTAGTGTTTGAATCTCTGTTGTGAGTGTGAGTGATTTTGCCAGTCCCAAGAATTGAATTTTAATAAACTATCATGAGTGAGATATGAAACTTCTTTTCATGAGGGCACTTGAGTTACATTATTGATTCTAGGTTATTTCAATTATTGTTGCTTATCTGTGATTACCTTACTTGTCATAGTTGCATTGTCGTGTATTGATATGCATGAGTTTGTTTAATAACTATCTGATGTGCACTGATGCATTCGATTGGGTATCTATGATGGAGTGAGTTATAATGTATGCCATTACATTGAGGTCTGTGTGTTATTGTACTGCTTATATAGATTGAGTCTGTCGTTTGATGATAAACAATAATTTTAAGTTGAGGGTGTTGATGTGCTGCTAAAATACAATACTTTTGATGTTTAAAACTTGAAATTTTGTTTGTTCTCAAAATGTTGTTAGTAGATTTGATGTATTTTTGTGTATGTTTTTCAGGATTTTAAGAATCGGGATGAGTTTGGGCAAAGTTATATATTTCAATTTTTTGAGGAAGTATAGAGCTTTCTACGGCTGTGGTTTGTTCCATGACCCATAGGATGAGTTCATGGTTTTCCTACCAATGGGTAGTCCTATTAGTAACTCTCGCAAACAAAGAAAAAAAGGTGGAATTCAAGTCAACAAAGGAATGAGGTAGGGCACAGGAAAGGTAAAGAGAAGGGCTCGTCCTTGGTGCATAACAGAGCTTTCCTATTGACAATTTTTCTCAGTACATAAATGAGACTTATCTTTCGATTACTGTATAAGCAAGAAAGCCAATAGACCTTGAATAGCCTATAACAAAAGGACTTATAAAGAGGATTGTACTATAGTTCCACATATAAATCATGTATGCAAGGTGGCACAATACTTTTGCTTTTAAAAAAATGGTGCTCATTTGGTTTGCGAGGTCAAATCGGCTCTCCTGCCTGTGTATCCCATGGCCCGTGCCATTAATCTATCTAGTGGGAGAGATAGACCAATTCCTTTATTTCAATGTATTGTATCCTCTGCAGGGGTGCAGTACCCTCTATTAAACATCTGATTTCCTACCTATAGGGATATGGAAACACTGAATTCGTCAATTTTTGAACTTTTCTTTGATTCATAACACCGGTCATGTTGGATTTGAAGAATTCGAAATAAAAGTCTAATTCCTCTAGAGAAAGTCGAATATGAATTAAACAAAAAAGGAGTTTTTTACTCAAAAAGTAGTGGCAAGAAAGGAAGTAGCACACTAGGATGAACTCCTTCAAAATATCAACTCAAGGCCTCCTTACCTTACTATTGGTTTGAGTGCTTTATTGAAGATTGATATAGATAAAAATGCCTATATTGCCTATCTAAGCCCGCCTAACTTGGGATAAGTGGTTACCGAAAGTCAGAAGTTAACTTTAATGAGCAACACTTCCTCATAAGGTCACCTTAGCAGGCTCCTTTTGTCGCTTCGATTGTTAGAGCTCACTTCACACCAACAGAATCATAGGCTTTCTTCTCCCCTTCTGCTTGAGAATTGCTTTCTACTTCAAGATCTGGCCCTCGATCGACTTAGGCTATGGTGGGATTCCTAGCATATGTACTCCATAGTAGCTAAGGCAATCCCATTCTAGCTCTCATTGTATTTGAAGTAGAGGATTTCGCTTCTAATGTAGTCAGTGAGAAGCTAAGTTTTGTTTCTAGCTTTAGCAAGCCTGTGACTGTCTGAACAGACTAGTGTACGCTCAACCAACATTCCAAACTTGTCTTGATATTGTCAGTCCAATGGATGGGATAACAGAGAGATAAAGGAAAACCATCTTCAGCGTGTACAGACAGACCACCTTTAGTGAAGTCCCTCCTTCCCAACCTGTACTACAGCATCCATTTTGTCAAAGAAGAACGGAGCAGGCATACTGACTACTCTGATTGGGCATGGACTAGGAAAAACTAGCAGATGAAGGAAAGCTAAAAGGTAGTGCCCAAGAAGTAATGGAGGATCTGATATAGATTGAAAAGAGGAAAAGGTAAGCTAGCTAACGAAAAGGTTGGGATTTATCGCCCTAGTATGGACCAGGAAGAAATATTTTGTTCTTTTCACCTTTTCGCCAAACCAGAACAAGAGTCAATCAGGTCGATCAGAATATCCTTATTTCACAGCGCTATAACATTATCAAGTTAGAGTCTGACTATCTCTATTCTAAGTAGCATCCGAGAAAGCACAGGCTAAGCAGATCTTTAATGAATCCATATCTCCATAAGCATCCAAAGTTGCCTACTCATTGGTAGTGAAAAAGCAAGAACGTAGATATGTTTATGAAGCCAAGAGCCACTCATCTGAGCTAGCGAATTCCAATTCTACTATGTCAGTGTGCAAAGCAAGCATGCAAGGACTGCATAAATCTTTGGTCTGCCTATCAGTGTCCATGTTGGGCTAACTCATTAGAGCGAGCGAGCGAAACCCTCAATTTAGTGTCTTCCCTCAACCTCCTCTTTCATTTCCGCTTAAGCTTCTATGCTTTGTGGGATTAATTGATTGGATACCCGAGACCTATAATCTTTCCTAGGAACAACTTCTACGACGATAGGCATAAAGGCATGATTACTTCCACAAATCTCACTCCACTGACCATTGTAAACTCCTTCTTGTGGTACAAAAATAGAGGTCTGATTTAAACGGCCAAGTATAACATCACATTTGACACCTAAGGAAGGTACAACCTAACTATGAGGTACATCAGCAGATGTTACAATAAAATGTATATGGCTCTTTGCTCGTAGAACCACTCTATTGTCACTTTCAATAAACATGATTAACCCAGTTCTAAATCATCTTCTAAAATCGTATAATTGTCAAAAATGAGTGATCATTCATCGAAACCATTATAATCCGAATGTAAACATAATTTTAAAGAATCCTTCCGAAGAAAAAAATAAAGAAATTGATTAAATTAGTAACCAGTGTTGTCCATAGAAGAGAAACATTAATTTTGTCACTGAGCCCTGTAAATGATTGGGCAGTGTCTATTCCGTACTAATGAACCAATCATTCACCTCCACTTCAGTACCATAACGTTGTTGCCTGCAGCTATTCTAGAATGTTTTCCATAAACAGACAAAAATTGTTGTACTGTCATTATTCTTAAAAGACAAATTTACCCCCACCCTTTTGTTGCTTAAATATTATCCACTCCATAACAATTCAAAAACTACAAATAAAGAAACTCTGACACTACGTCTCTATTGAGTAAAAAAAACAGGGAATTTCTTTTGTTAAAAGTGATTAAAAAAAATGGTGTCTATAAGAACTCTAACTATGGCAATGTTGATTTTCATGGTGGTTTTTGCGCCCTTTCTTCTTAGCTTTCGTCAATGTAAGTGCTCTTTCCCTCTCCTTCTTTGTCTCATGCTACATTGTTCCGCTCTTCAAAATATTTTTTTCGAATCAACTTTAGCATAAACAAGACTGTCACATGCTATTTTCAGTTTCTGACCAAGTAAAAGGTGGCTTTCCAGATGAAGGGAATCAGGTATTTATTCATTTATTAAACTGAAAAAGGGTTCTGTTTCCGAAAAAAAAATTGCTCATATTTTGGTGGCGTTGTATTTTTTTATTTGTTTTAACAGGAAGAAAAGAAGGAAATGGGAACAGAGGAAGATTATGCAAGACAAATTCCAACGGGACCTGACCCTCTTCATCACAACCGGCGCCATCCATCAAGACCATGATGATAATATTATAACAAAACTCATGAGTGCTCCCTCTCAGTTTCTGTCAAAATCTTTTTAATTAATTTTAGTATTACTAAGTTTATCTTTATCTTATATTTTATGTTCTTCACAAATTAAATATTGTCTAACTATGGTTAAAGTGTTTTCTCGTAATCTGATTACTTCCTTAGTGTCTCTAAAGTTGTTCAGTAAGTCGTACACTTCTTTATTTTGGCATAGCCTTCATTATGTTCCTTTTATTTTTAAGAAAAAAAATAAAATGTATAGGTGGAGGTATTTGGTGATGAATTTTTTATTTTTGGCTGAATTCCAAAATCACATTTCATTTTAAAATTTTAAAATTTAATTTGAAGTTAAATTTAAAAATTTTTAGGAAGGCAAAGAAACAACAAATTAAAGGAGTGTTTTCACTCCAAATTACTCATAAAATGTTAATCATGACCAAATGCAACTCCAACGTGTTTTATTTCGAGAAGAAAAAACTTAGTCACATGAAATTTGAAAAGTATTTATGTATGTTATGTTTATATCAACTCAATAAATACCTGAGAGATCGTCCTTTTATAACTGTTATTATTCAATCATGGTTAGTTAATCTACATTTCATTATCTCAACTTCATCACTAGTCATGGTAAAACAATATAGCTTGATATACTTGGATTCTCCCTTTTCAAAAGGCTGCTGTCGGAGGATTGATCGAAAATATTGATAGCTGGCAGAAGGTGTGCTTTGACAGGAGACTTGAATGCTCATGAAGTTCTTTTTTCCTTTAATTATGACAGATAATGTTCTGATTGGTCATTACTTCAAAATGTGAATTTGGAATCAAATCAACAGTGCCCTTTTTGTTTTCCCAAATAAAAGTTGCATATAATGCATCCCAAAATTGTGGAAAGCTGACAGAAGATATGCTTTTGGGCTGACGGAAGATACGTTATTATGGAGTCCCAAATCAACACTTAAACTAAATTTTATTGGGCACTTGTTATTTACACCAACACAAGTACAACATAATTTTATATATCAAGACTTAGAGATCAAAAGAAAACACCTAATATTAATTTTAAAAAATTAACCTAAGACATATATGTATATTGAACTTAAGTTTTCACTCTCATCCAACTTGATTCAAAACTAGTTGAGTTTAAATTTTCTAAATTACGTTCAATCAAAGCTCATACACTCATTTATCAAGTCAAATCAAGTATTATATATATACACACATACATACATATGTACATACATACTAGTCTTGTGGCATGTGTGTCCGATGTGTATGTAAGGTCATAAATTCACTATTTTGTATGACATCAATGTAGACCGTTGTATGATGACTTCTTTTTCAAGGTCAAGATGATTGACTATCAACTAAATCATTCTACGAAAATAAACAATCAAAGTTAAATTGGATACATGTGATCTTTTCTCCTATTTTGTATTCTCTCCGTCTCTTTTTAGTTATTAGTAGACATTGGCGCCTGCGCCAACTCGAGCCCAACATATGTTATTTTTGTGTTTCAATTTATGTGATATATATATTAAATTTAGAAAGTGAATTAAACGTTAATATAATTTTTAAATATTTTAAATTATCAATTATTGTGAATTATAGTGATTTTGTATGTAATTTTTAAATAAAATATGTTATTACTCATCCTAATTTATGCGACACTGATAAAATTTTGAAAGTCAATTTTCTTATGTCTTTTAATTTTAACTTTTTTTAAAATTCTCATGATCTATATTACGTTGACACCATTTTTACATAACAAATGTTACCCATCTATCCTATTTATGTGACACTGATTCGAGTGTTAATTGAACTCTTTCTATGGATTTAAAATATTTAAGTTGTTAAATTTTGTGATTTATAGTATTTGATGAGTAGGTTTTTAAAAGGGTATTTAAGTAATTTAACTTTTAATTAGGGAGCTCTATCGTGTGTCTATATATATGTATGTGTGCGAAAGAAAAAGGGACTTTTAATGCAAGCTTTGTCGCCACTAAAATTGCATATTTCCCCCAATGAAGTGCACACTTTCTCTTCCATTTCATTTGAAACGACCCAAAAAGTGTCCGAAATTGTAATTTCTATATATCTAAAAATTCGTGTGCTATTCAAAAGTTCGACTTCATATTCTTGTTCAGATGGTCAAATTTAGGGGGAGAAGGATCTAACTCTGATTTTAGAGTGAACAATTCACAATTTTAATTTTTAAAGTGACGATTTCTAGTGATGTTTCTGCGTTCCCAACGCGACGCGCACCTGCTTTAAAATGGTGCCATTTTTTATTTCAGTCCAAGACTTTTAAGTCTTTGGCCAAAGTCCTCACATGCGTGAAAATACCTATACTTAGCCTTATTTCACCCTCATATCATCCTAAATATTCCCCAATACTCACCAAAACATTTAGCCAAATATTTACTCCCAAATTTAAGTCCCAAAACTCTCATCCGGATCTAAGGATTTCCTCTCAAACTTCAAGTCTACATCTACAATCTCCATCAAGTTCATCTCCAAAGTAGAGGTATGTGGTTTCCTTCATGGGTTCTTTTCACCCATGATACCCAAGCTCTCTTTACTCAAAAATTACCTGAATTCAAGTTGATTTATTCATGGGTCTTATCTATTATGAAAATCACTGCACACTATGATAGGTTTATGAAATTATGACTGTTTAACTATCTTTGAATCTTTGAATCTTTGAATCTAAGGTCTATGGTGAGGATTGATGAAGTGTCTTGATGTATATTATTTGAGGGTGCTACCAAGTACCTATTGATGGATTTATACTGATTTTTTTAGTATGATTTCACTTTTGAATTGCATAGTTTTACACTAGGATTGCGCATTCTCTACGTGTTTAATAAAATATCTGGCTAGGGTTTCTTGGTGAATTGAAGGCCCAATGCATGTCTTATGAGTTGAATGATGTTATAATGATGAAATGATAATGAAATAAATGCATATATATATATATACGATAATGAAGGGAGTGTATATTATCTCTATAGCATTACATGTTGACCACTAATCGTGTTAAAGGGTTGGTACCTTAACCATTTTGATGGAGGATGTTAAGTCTATTAAACGTGTTGAGGGGTTGGTACCTTGACCACTTTGATGGAGGGTGTTAAATCTATTAACCATGTTGAGGGGTTGGTACCTTGACCACTTTGATGGAGGATAATAAGTCCATTAACCTTATTGAGGGCTTGATACCTTGACCGCTACCAAGGGGTGGTTAAGCTTTGGATTCTGAGTACTAGTTATTTGGTCTATGAAGATGGTCTCTTCTTATCTATGCAATATGTTCCATATAAACATGTTTTACTTTAAGTATCATTTATATATATCATATTGTTAGTAAGCCATTCATTGCTTATGATTATGCATTCTGATCATGTTGCCTATCTCTTATTGCATTACAGCCTACATACTTCATATATTCAAACATACTAATACATACTCTATGCCTACATGATATGATCATGTAGGAATTGAAACTCCTTTTGGCCATCCTCCTCCTCCACGTGGCTAGTGTGATTGTCTCTTAAGCTAGTTAGGGATTCCTTTATTACGGGGATGGTGGTCTATGTTTTTTATGCTATGTAATGATACTTTCTTCTTTATTAGTACTTTGACAATAATGGTGAGCCCGATTGCTTTGTCTTGGCCCCCGCTAAGTATCTACATTTAGAGGTGTTGTTGGACAAGTTGTGTATTAGGCTTGAGCTTTGACTCATCTATGATATTTAAGTATTATCTTATCCTTTCTCTTTTCCTTGTAGCCCTTATTTCTCTTGTTTATGTTTCTTATGTTATTTTGTCTTGCTTCCATGACCAAGGATCTGTGTATGATATGCTAAGAGGCTTATTTGGGGTTCTCCATTCATCGATCACGTCTAAGTCCTAGGCTTGGGTTGTGACATCATCTCAAAATTATGCACTTTTTTATGGAAGAAAGTTAATCTTGTCAAAGTATCAACTAAAGCCCGAATTTGAGGAACAAGCTCGATTGAGTATAAGGATTTTATAAGGCCTTGCTTTAGGATTTTAATGAGGGTCTACTTTTTGGTCCCAAGATCAATTTAATTTTATTTTCTAGGATCTTAATGTCAAAATGATTATGTTGCTGCTGTTATTCTATTTCTAATAGCTTGGCAGAACTCTGAGATTGCTCAAAAAAATAAAGCACTAGTAAAGTGATCATGTGATCGACATATAGGCTATGATCTTTTTCCTTTTAGGTTGAGTTAGAATATGTAAATCTTATGTGGATAACATGAATATATATAGGATGGGAAAATTCGTTGGACATGCCATGTGTACTATAACTTCTGCTTAACTAATTTTAGGTCTGACACGTAATTGAATTATATTATACTATTTTCCTTGTTGGTTACATCTCACCAAGGACTAAATTGTTAAAAACTGTGGTTGAGAGTGTGATATAAATATATGGAAATGTATGGAAATATGTTGAGCCTGTTTGTGATTGGTATACCAATTTTTTGTTATATTCCTAATTATTTGGGATTATAGAGTATCTACTGACATGTTAAGACTACTGATGGGGTTGTTATATCAGTTATCTACTATACTATAGTGGTACTTTGATAGTATACTATATGCATGATTATCTATTGTTCTTAGACCTTAGACTAGACTTAGGCTAGTGATGCCCTAGACCTACATTGCTCAGGATCTTACCGTACATGCTCCAGTCTGACTTGAGCATTATAAATCCCTATAGATAGAAGTATCAGATTTTGGTGTGGTATAGTAAAGCCTCGGTTAAATTCTTTGCACCACCAGCATGAGCTAATATCAAGTCCATCTTCTGCGTTTAAGTCTAGAGCATAAACTGAGTTGGAGTCTAGAGCGTAGCCTGAATTGAAGTCAGTGCATATCCTGTGTTAGATTCCAGGATATAGCCTAATGCTGGAAGTCTATGCCATAAGCTGCATTAGAGTCTAAGGCACTGGGGTACTACAGGAGATGGATGTGATTCTTGTAGAATTGTGATTATACATATAGGATTGGATTACTAGCTCACTTTAGACTCGACACCACTAAGGCATACACCTATTCGCCCTTTGATTATGCATGCGTGTACCTTATGGGCTTATGGGGGACCAGTTGATGTGTCAACATAGATAGTAGAGCTTTACGCCCATGTATATCACTAACTAGATCTAGTTATAATTGTTGTCGTACTCACTTGCATTCAATTTGGGTCCTTATGATTAGAAACTTTTTTGAGCTATATTCTATCTTACCCCTGCTTTATTTACTAATTTTACTTAGTTGGCCTATGATGCCTACTAGGTACCATACATTTGATACTCACCCCTTCTTTCTGTATTTGTTTTATAATGCATGGCCTAGTACAAACTAGCCATGTTGATTCATCTTATGGTAGCAGTCACATTCATGGACTATTAGTACGTATTATCTCTATAGTAGTTCAGTACAAGTGACTCCCTAGTCCTAAGAGGGTTAGCTAGTATTGTTGTATATTAATCTATTGTGTGTCAGTTCAATTTTCATATGCTAGATATTTTTGTTGTATTGCTCCCTCCTGTCACCTATTACTAGCAGCTTTGGGCCAGATTTAGGCTTGACTATCAGGGGGTTGACATAGGCACCATCATGACTAGTAAAGCTAAGTTGTGGCAAGATAGTATTAGAGCCCTAAGTTCGTTAGTCTCATTTGTACGTAATTGTCGTCTAGTAAAGTCCTGTAAATAGGTACGAAGATGTCTGTTCCTTATCTATAAGAGGCTACAAGATGTATTAGGAATCTTTCTGTGATTGTATCCTTTATGTAATTCTCATTTTGGTTTCACAAAATCTCATTTAGCTCATTCTTTCATAAATATGGCTCACAAAAGTTGACCTTAGGGTAGAGGAAAGGGCATAACACTAACTTCGAACAGAGATATAGCTCTAGAGCCAGAAGAGGAGCACTTGGATGCCACTGTTCCTCCTCAGCCAGCTTGTCGAGAGATGGGATAGCCCCCAATCGCACCTGTTATGACTCCAGCACTTCATGTAGCTATCGATCAGTTACTTGCATCTCTTGCGGGTGCATAGTAGGCAGCAGGCATAGCTTCCTACCACTAGTGTAGCCTCTACCTCTCACTCCAGCAAAGCATGTGGCCCCTAGGTTTCAACTAGAGGTTGTTGAGGGCGTAAAGACTTATGAGGATTAGTGGGTGTTTGTTTACTTTCTCAAATTGGACCGTCAAAGGTTTTTAGGCTGATTAGAGAGGATGCCCATGCATTTTTGATGACCTATTAGGAGATATTGCAGGTTTTGAGGCTGTTACAATCTATAGGTGTAGATTTCCCAACTTATCAAATTGATGTGCTTATGTATGTACTAGGCCAACTGGGTTACCACCAATGTCTTAGATAGAGTTCTTAGTGGCATTTCTAGCTAGATTTGTCCCCAGGAGTCTTAAAGATATGCTTTGTAATTAGTCTTCTAGACTAGAGCAGGGGTTTATGATACTGTTAGAGTATGAGACTAGGTCCCATGAACTTTTTTGATATCCCACTGCTATATTGCTTATCAAAAAGAGTAGATTAGGTGATTTGTTAGGAGACTGATGATACAGTTGACGATTGAAACTCAAGTATTATTTACATTGAGTCATTCTTTCCTTGATATTGTGGCTCATTTACTATTGAACAACTTTGTTACAAAGGCCATAAGGGAAGCTACAATGAGACTCAATACTGGTCTAGGGAGTATCAAAATAGGTCTTAGAAGAGATCCTAGGCCAGGTCATCTTATTCAGCTAGTTGGAGATCTAGGGTCTCGGAGGGGCAATTTCCATAGGTCGTAATAGTCGATGCAATAAATCTTGAGCATCCCTATGGGGTTATGACTGCAGGGGTCTATACTACTAGTCTTGTAAGTACTACATGTGGACAGAGAGGTACTTGATCTCTCAGACATGCTAATCAGCGCCGCCACCAACAGTTAGAGGCACAGATCTAGATCAGGACCATAGGGGCGACCACTAAAGCTTTAGAGATAATTGACATAGGTCTTGAGATGACTAGTATAATTATGGAGATGATAGGTATAGTATTAGAGATATACCATAAGAGGGGGTTGTCCGGACCATTTCTATGCATTTCTAGCACAATTAAAGGCCAAGGCATTAAACAATGCTCTTACAGGCACGATTACTTTATGTCAATAGGTAGTGTTGGCTTGTTTGATCCACGATATATATGCTTTTATGGATTTGTTTATTTCTTCTTGTTTAGGGGTGAGCTCTGAGCCTTAGCAACCCCGCTAAGAAGGCCCAATATATGTTTTAACTCTAGTAAGAGACTTCTTTCCTTTTGTAGTAGTGGATCATTATGATATTAGAGCCATGCTTGCTAAAGTGGTTCATAATATTGCAACTAGTGCTTCATTTGTTTGGCCTATAGGGTTTTATATTTTGGCCTTCCTATTATTCTTAGTTTGGGTGTTTATTCCTTGCCATTGTTATTATTAACAAGAGTAAGGTTGCTTCCAAGAGTAGGTATGATGATAGGAGTGGTTTCATCGGTAGTCCTGGGTGATGTTGTTGTAGATTTTCCATGCTAGTAGGCGTAGGCATCCTACATGGTAAGATTATTGAGTTCTTTTGTGGCTTCATGTTGCTTATTGGGTAGTTTCAGTGTGGATTTATTTTTCTTGGGTGATTGTTATAATTTTAGTTGTTTTGGTTTAATTAATTGAAAACTGATACTAAGGGAAGGACTGAAGGAATTTCGGGTAATTATGAAGTAATTTTGAGTTTTGTTGCTAAGTCAGAGTACTATTTCACCATTGCTTGTTCTGTGGGGGTGCCCATGAATTATGCAAGCCTCATATCTTTGTTTTTGGTGCTTGAGGTTGTAGCTTTCCTTCACTTTCACAGATGAAAGTTTTTGTAGTAGTGGATGTTGTAATGACCCTCCAAGTTATTTTTTAAAATTTTTGCACCCTTTGCATTGGTTAGAACCCCATTGCGACCTAAAGTCATTTGTGACTTACTAGCACTGATAGTTCGATCGTATGGTCGCTCATTTAGAAGTCATGTAGTTTTTCATCTTGCAAGTCCAATTAAAGTAGAAAAATGAGTTTAGTAGTAAAATCTGAGTAAATAGTCTAAAAATAAAATTATGACAGTTCCATCAGCTCTGAATTGGACAAGTTAGGCTAGAAACATGTTCGGTTGGAGTTTGAGGTTTTCACGGATAATGTGATCACCATGAAGTGGTCTGTGTTATTAGCCAGCATTGTAGCTGGTTATGAGATAGACTGGGCCTAGATCTTCTCAGAGCAAATCCACGAGTCAGCTGTTTAGACGAACACCTTACCGCTATTTCCTATTTTGATTTATCATTTGTGCAGTGTAGCAAGTATTCCTATCGATCCTCATTGGGACAACACATAGAGACCACACGCAGCATGGACCTCAGCTTGATTAAGGTTGATGAGAACCCGGTGGCCTTACCACAAGTTGTTCCTCTATCCATTCCATAGCCATTTCTGGTAGAGCCTCAGACTCAGAGTGCACCTCGAGCTGCTATCGACACTACTCCAGTCGCTACAGAGCCTATGCTAGCTATGGAGATTGAGTCCATGCCATCCTCCAGAACTAACAGTAACTATATTACAGGTTGATTCTATTATCTCTATTGTAGCTTTTTAGGCACTATTGCGCATGATGGCTATGGTGGAGTCCAAGCTTCAGGCTTTAGTAGAACAGGTCAGACCTTGGGTTTATCAGACCATGAGGTACTCCTAGGAGAGGATGAAAGCATTCACGTGTGCATTAGTATATAAGAGAGTCAAAGTAGTGGATGCCTAAGTCGATGCATTTAAGGTGAGAGTATAGCGGAGACTTGAGGGCACTAGGCCTGCTGACATGAATACAGTCACTGAGGAGTTGGCCAAGTTCAAGGCTGACGTACTAAAGATGTTAGCAGTCCCTGTTGTATTCCCAAAGGTGACGCTGGTGGGTGATAAGGTATTTGACTAGCTAGCTGATCGGTCGCATGCATATAGGAAGAGGCTCCTCGAGACAGGTAATCCTGAGATGATCCAGAAGAGGCCTCGACTTGATAACCCAGCAACCCCGATGAAAGAGCTGATACCAGAGGAGGTGGTGTAGGAGTCGAAGAAGATAGGAAGTGGCAGCATTCACATGGAGAGATAGGAAGTGGCAGCATTCACATGGAGAGGTAGTTCATATACAACTACGACCCAAATTGCTGAGGAGGAGATGGTGACATAGGACCCTGCTGACCAGCCAAAGACCAGTGCTTGATGCACCATGATGTTGGACTTCTTTTAACCCCAGTTATTATTTTGTTATTATGGATACTTAGTTTTGTTGTTAGACAATTTCTTTATTCTACTGGTTTTTGGATTTTTTTAAGTTTACATTGGATATTACTTTTACTTATATTCTGTGTAACACCCTATATCTCACAACACTAATTCTATGCAAATGAAACATGATGTGGCTTTTCAAATTAGTGCCAATTTTTAAAAGTGCTTGAATCTCGAATTAGAGGGCAATATGTATGTCTAACGTTGAAGAGGGTCGAGTACAAATAAGATCACAACTTTAAATGTAGTGATAAAAGTGAGGTGCTTGTAGGACTTAGTAAGCTAGCAGGTGAATCACCTACTTTCTTAGCTTAAATTTGCTAGCTAAATGGAGACGATGCCCGAAGTCAAATTTATCCAATTTTGATTATGAATAAAGTTTGTGTTAAGAGTAAAACTTTAGCCTGTATTTTGCCATCATGAATGGACAATATTTATACCCCAAGATGAATAATAAAAGGGCCTAAGTACATCACAACCCACTTGACTAATTGGGCCCAAAACTACGTAAGGAGGAAAGGGAAAAATGGGCAGCCAAGTCCTAACCAATTTGAACCCAATAAGGACCAAGTGAAAGTGGAAATAAGCTACATCACCAACTTAGTAAAGTAAGGCTAGAAATTCCTTAGTAGGTCGGCCAAAGTCCCCATTTAAAAAGGGCTTAAAAGAGCTCCCATAAGCCATTCTAACTTGAACAAAAAAATCACATTGTCTTCCAAGTTTTCTCTCAATTGTTTCTTGAATTTACAAGTAGCCACAAGAGAATTTTAGATTTCTTAGAGAATCCCTACACCTTGAAGGTAAAGGTAAGTGATTATAGTTGTGTGTTTAGTAAGGTTTCTTCATGAAATACAAGAGACTATTGGTTAGGTATATGCTAAAAAGTTTTGACAGCATGTGTTCCAAGATTATTATGCATTTTTTTCTTATTTATTTGGAAGATTTTCTCTTTTTTTATGGATAGATTATGAAGGGAGGATACTGTTCTTAACGAGTACTGGTTCTTTAATGATGTATAAAGGTTGATGCACCACTTTTACAGTCCATAAAAGTAAGTTCTTTTGGGATATCACAATTGTATTCTTAGGACGAACTTGTGGGCTGATAGATGGAAGCTTATTTCCTCACATCCTTCATGACTACTTTGGTACAATTATAAGACTATTTTAAGGATGTTCTTATTTATAGATGTATTGAGGACAGTTTGGGTAAAGTTGAAATAGATTCGGCATTTTCGACATCAAAATATAGCGAAGGGGTATAACATTATGCTGCCTATTTATATGTTGCATAGAATTGTTGTATATTGTGCTTTGTGGGATTTTGTAAGACTGTTATGGAACTAAAATAGGCTGCACATGATATGTATATTAGAATGTTTATTAGAAAATATGATTAGGGGCGGAAAGGTTGAAAGAATACGCTCGGGGTTACAATTATATGCTTGCTGCCCATATGTTATTGTTTTTATGAGATTGGGCTACCAAGATGTATTTATTCGCTGCTAATGCTAGCTTTATTACATAATATACTGTAGATAAATAGTTGGAGGAAGGGAAGGTTATCTCGAGGTAATAGCAAGGTCGTTCAACGAGGTATGTAAGGCTACTTGATTTCGTATTATTTGGCATGAAATATAGATCCCTCCTTGGCACATAAAGGCACTTACAGACTCCGAGACAACTATTAACCGTGTCTCGACTCTTTCACATATTCATATGCTCCCGTACATAGTCACCTTTAAATTTTCATACATACTTGGATACCAAGATACACAAATTCATTCTACTAAATAAAGTTCATGTGTTGTTCTACCTCCTATGCATTTCATTATTTATGTAACTTACTCCTTTCATTGTGGTGTTATCTTTTGTGATTATTTACATGTCATATGTTGTACCTACAGTCCTACAGCTCTAATATTACAACCACCAAAAGAATCATCTCAAAAGTAATTGAAAGAGAAAGTAAAGTATATTAGTTATTGATGGGCGGTAACTCGAGGGGTGCAAGAATTACCTAGCTAGGGTCGATCCTATCACGGGGGGTATCCCAAAGGGTTAAAGGAAAAGCCTAGCCAGGGCCGATCCGGATATAGATTTATCACTGATTAGTGGGTCATTTGTACTACACATTGTGCATAGATTATACAGTAAAGGTAAGGTAATAAAAAGAACATAAAGTACTTGATCTAACAGTATAACTAAAGGTGGTCTCTTATCCTACACTAATGCATAGGTTCATTTGAGTTGTTACTTCATATACAGTATTTCCTGCCTTACATATTTAGTACACTATCTCGTACTGAAGTCCTTTATGGGGGACCTACATTTCATGTTGCAGGTACAGGTGCTAGTAGATCTCCCAATTAGAAGTATAGGATATCTAGATACTGTTACCAAGCTCCAGGTTGCTTCGAAGCTTTGTACATATAGAGCTTATGTTTTTGAATTGTATATTAGTCGAGGCAGGGCCTATCCCGACCTTTATCAGATACCTTTCCCTTATCTAGAGTCTTTGTAGACTATATAAATTAAAGTGTGGTCATGTTCCGTACTCTAGACACGGTGGTCCCAACGTCCTAGCCATATGCATTTCCTTTTGGCTTGTTATTACTATTTACTTTCTTAAAGGTATGTTGAATGTAGAAATCTCTTATAATATGTATATAAAGTGCATAGATACAGGTTGGTTCTCCCGAGCTTCACTGGCAATGGGTGCCAATCCTTCCTAACAGAACTTTGGGCGTGACAGAAGTGGTATCATAGCGAGTCATCCTAGGGAGTCTACAAAGTTGTGTCTATGTAGAATCTTGTTTATTGATGTGTTATGCACCACATTTATAAGCAGGAGGCTACGTGTCATTTAGGAGTTGTTACTTTCTTTTCATTCTTTAGATCGTTCCATAGAGCCAAATGTAATAGGTACATTATGTCTAACTCCTAAATTATTTTGTACAGCAAGTACGCTAGAAACAAGGCAAAACAAAGGTAATGAGAAGGGAGTAGAAGTGGTGGTTGGTATACCCAGATAGGTGAGACAGTGAAATGAGGTTCAAGAGGAGTCTCTATCACAGACATCACCAACTCCTCCAGCTCCTGATGAACCCGAAAGTAGTGAAATTCCCCCAAAATCACCTATTGATGCTATCGTGCAGGATCTGAGAAATACAGTACAACTATTGACCCGTATAGTTGCTGCCCAAGGTCAAAGACAAGAAGGTCCAATTATAGGTGCAGGTGGTGCGAATAGGGTAGCTGGCACAAGTATACCTGATTTTCTTAATTTAGACCCTCCATCCTTTACTAGGTCAGATCCTAATGAAGATCTTGAAGACTTTATTGATTAGATTCAGCAAACTTTAGATGTTATGATTGTGAGTGGTACAAAAGCTGTTGAGTTAGTGACCTATAGGGTGAAGGGTGTGGCCATATTGTGGTATGAAGCTTGGAAGCATTCTAAGGGTATAGATATACGCCCAACTACCTGGAAGGAGTTCAAAGAGGCATTTCTTGACCATTACTTGTCATTAGAGATCCAAAATGTCTATGTAGTCCAGTTCTTGAATCTCCACCAAGGGAATATGAGCATGATGGAGTATAGCCTTCAATTTAATTCCCTGGTCAAGTATGCTCCTAATGTAGTTTCTACTATGGCAGATAGAGTTCATCGATGTATGGATAGATTAGATACGTATCTGGTCAGAGACTATACCATTACTTCCTTGAACAAAGACATGGATATAGCAAGAATGCAAGGTTTTGCACAGAAATTGGAGGATCAGAGGCAAAGAAGAAGGACACAAGTAAGCTTAGGCCTCAGTTAAGCCTTGGTTAGCCCTTGGTTAGGCAAGAGAGCCAGGTCTACAGGGTAGTTTACATCACCCTAAAGTGAGCCTAGGCCTCGGTTTTCTAATAGACTGCCTTAGCTATCATCCTTCTACTCTGCAGCCAGTGCTCCACCACAACTTCAAGGGTCTAGAAATAATCAGTTTGGTCAATGAGGTAAGGGACAAGGTACACGGACAACAGGATACGTAGCCTTGTAAATAGTATGGAAAAAGTCATTCAGGTATATGTCATGTTAGGATAGACGCATGTTATTAGTATGGTGCGCCAGGGCATATGATGAGAGATTGCCCGAGGAGATGTATGGATGATATAGCACAACCTACTAGATCAGTTATTGCATCATCATCATTAGTTCCTCCATTAGGTAGGGCTTAACAAGAACCTATGGGTTGTGGTAGAGGTGTTAGAGCTAGCTCTAGCGGAGTCCAGAACCGTACTTATAGTCTGGGGAGTCGGCAAAATTTGTAAGCTTAACCTGATGTGGTCACAGGTATACTGTCCATCTTTTCACATAATATATATATGCATTAATTGACCTTGGTTATACACTATAATAGATTACCCTACTAGTTGTTAGGAAGCTTAAGAGAACACCCAAATTATTGAACAAACCATTTGAAGTGTCCACACTAACAGGTGAATCTATTATCGCTAGAAGGATTTATTATGACTATGTAGTAACTGTTTGAAATTGTGACACATTGGCTGACCTTATTGAGATAGAAATGGTGGAATCCTATTTTATGGTGGGCATTGATTGGTTAACTTCTTGCTATTCCACCATGGATTGCCGAACTAAGAAAGTGTACTTTCACTTTCCAAATGAGGCAATTCTTGAATGGAAAGATAATATTAGGGCATCAAAGAGTAAGTTTATATCTTATTTTAAGGCTAGAATCATGATATTTAAGGGGTATAGATGTCATTTTGTTAGGGTGAGGGATATGGAGGCAAAATCACCAACCCTTCAATCAGTTCCAATAGTGAATGAATTTGTTGATGTGTTCCCTAAAGAACTTCCAGGTTTACCTCCAGAATGAGAAGTAGATTTTGGTATTAACTTACTTCCAAGCACTCAACCTATTTCCATCGCTCCATATAGAATGGGCCCAACAGAATTGCATGCATTAAAAGAGCAGTTAAAAGACTTATTAGAGAAGAGTTTCATATGACCTAGTGTGTCCCCTTGGGGTGCACCAGTGTTATTTGTATGCAAAAAGGATGGGATCTTGAGAATGTATATCGACTATCAATAATTGAATAGGGTGACAATTAAGAATAAACACCCTCTCCCTAGGATTGACGATTTATTTTATCAGTTTATCTCCAAGTGACAGTGAAGGAGAAAGATATACCTAAGACTGCTTTCAGAACTCGCTATGGTTACTTTGAATTTCTTGTTATGTCATTAGAGATAACGAATGCACCATAGTTTTTATGGACATGATGAATATGGTACGATAAAGGGCTTTGACCTTACACAAAATAGAGTACTTTAATGCCAAAATATATATGTATGCTTGATATTAATGAATTAAGAAAGAAGATAATGGAAGAAGCCCATCATTCCCAATATTCCATCCATCCAGGATTAACTAAGATGTACCATGACCTGAAGGGAACGTTTTGGTGGGGAGGTATGAAGAAGGATGTCAAATTTATGGCTCAATGTCCAAATTGCCAATAAGTGAAAGCAAAACACCAAAAGCCAAGAGGTTATATGCAGTGTATAGAGCTTCCAACATGGAAGTGGAATATGATCAATATGGATTTTGTTACCGGGTTGCCTCACTCATTTCAGAAGTTTGACTCCATATGGGTAATAGTTGACAGACTCACAAAGTCAGCACACTTCTTGCCAGTTAAGAGTGATTATACAGCTGAAGAATATGCCAAGCTATACCTCAAAGAGATAGTCAGGCTACATGGAGTCCCAATCTCCATTATATCTGACTAAGGAGCTCGATTCACTGCAAAGTTTTGGAAGTCCTTCCAAAGGGGTTTAGGGACACAAGTGAATTTGAGTACAACTTTCCACCCTCAAATAGATGGTCAAATAGAATGGACCATTCAGACACTTAAAGATATGTTGCGAGCTTATGCATTGGACTTTAAGGGTAGTTGGGTAGACCATTTGCCACTTATTGAATTTGCCTATAATAATAGCTACCACATGAGTATCAATATGTCACCTTACAAAGCTTTGTATGGGAGGAAATGTAGGTCACTAATTAAATGGTTTGAAGTAGGTGAAACCACCTTGATTGGGCCAGATCTAGTACAATAAGCCATAGAAAAAGTTAAGGCCATACAGCAGCGGCTAGAAATAGCCCAAAGCCGTCACAAATCATATGCGGATGCTAGGAGGAGAGGATTGGAATTCTGAGTAGCTGACCGGGTATTTTTAAAGGTGTCTTCAATGAAAGGAATTATGAGATTTGGTAAGAAAGGAAAACTAATCCCACATTACATAGGGCCATATAAAATTATTAAGAAGTTCAAGCGAGTCGCATATGAACTAGAGCTACCTCAAGAGCTTACAATGGTTCACTTATTTTTCATGTATCAATGCTTCGAAAATGCATAGGTGACCCATCCCGTGTCACTCCTATTGAAGACATTCAGGTTACAGAAGATCTCACATATGAAGAGGTACCTATTGCTATTCTATATCATCAAGTTAAGAAGCTAAGGAATAAAGAAATATCTTCAATGAAGGTACTTTGAAGGAAACAGCAAGCAGAAGAAATAACATGGGAGGTTGAGGACGGGATGAAATTAAAATACCTTTACTTATTTGAAGCTAAAGAGGAAGTCCAACATGCAGAATTGGGACAATAATAGGTATGTGTGATTGAATACTTAGTGTGTTGTCAAAAGTTTGTGTAAGTAAAAATTTAAACTAGGTTAAGTTATCTAATTGTGCTAACATTCGAGGACGAATGTTCCTCGAGGGGGAGAGGATGTAACACCCCATATCTTACAATACTAGTTCTATGCAAATGAAATATGATATGGCTTTTCAAATTAGAGCCAATTGTTAAAAGTGCTTGAATCTTGAATTATAGGGCGATATGTATGTCTAACGCTGAAGAGGGTCGAGTGCAAATAAGTTTTAAGTCAAATGGAGGAGATCAAGACTTCAAATAAAGTGAGAGAAGTGAGGTGCTTGAAGGACTTAGTAAGCTAGCAGGTGAGTCACCTACTTTCTTAGCTTAAATTAGCTAGCTAAACAGAGACGAGGCCCAAAGTCAAATTTATCCAATTCTGATTATGAATAAAGTTTATGCTAAGAGTGCAACTTTAATCCATATTTTACCATCATAAATAAACAATATTTATAGAACAAGATGAATAATAAAAGGGTCTAAGTACATCATAACCTACTTGACTAATTGGGCCCAAAACTAAGTAAGGAGGAAAGGGAAAATTGGGCAGCCAAGTCCCAACCAATTTGAACCCAATAAGACCCAAATGAAAGGGGAAAGAAGCTGCATCACCAACTTTATAAAGTAAGGCTAGAAATACCTTAGTAGGTAGGCCAAATTTCCCCTTTAAAAAGGGTCTAAAACAACTCTCATAAGCCATTCTAACTTGAATAAAAACAAAATCAGATTGTCTTCCAAGTTCTCTATCAACTCTTTCATGACTTTGCAAGCAGCCACAAGAGACTTTTAGGATTCTTGGAGAAGCCCTATACCTTGAAGGTAAAGTTAAGTGATTATGTTATGTATCTAGTAAGGTTTCTTCATGAAAAATAAGAGACTATGTTGGTAGGTATATGCTTAAAATTTTGGACAGCATGTGTTCCAAGATTGTTATACATTTTTTTCTTATTTATTTTGGATGATTTTCTCTTTTTGGTTGGATCGACTATGAAGGGAGGCTAATATTATTAATTAGTATATTTCTTTTAATGATGTATAAACACTGCTCCACCACTTTTATAGTCCGCAAAAGTGAGTTCTTATAGGATATCATAATTGTATTCTTAGTACGAACTTGTGGATTGATGGATGGAAGGCTATTGCCTCACATCCTTTATGACTACTTTAGTACTATTATAAGACTTTTTTAAGGTTGTTTTATGTATAGATGTGTTGATGATAGTTTGGGTAAAGTTGAAACAGGTTCAGGATTGTCGACGTCAAAATGTAGCGAAGGGGTGTAACGTTATGCCACCTATTTGTATGTTGCATAGAATTATTGTGTGTTATGCTTTCTGGGCTATTATAATACCATTATGGAACTAAAACAGGATGCACACGATATGTATATGAGAATGTATATTAGAAAATACGATTAGGGACGGAAAGGTTGAAAGAATATGCTCGAATTTACAATTATACGCTTGCTACCGTATGTTGTTTTCTTTATGAGATTGGGCTGCCAAGATGTATCTATTGGCTGCTAATGCTATATTTATTACCTACTATATTGTAGATAAATATCTAGAGGAAGGTAAGGTTATCTCGAGGTAATAGCGAGGTCATACAGTGACGTATGTAAGGCTACTTTATTTTGTATTATTTGGCATGAAACATAGATCCCTCCTTGGCACATAAAGTCACTTACCAACTCCAAAACAACTATTAACCATGTCTTAAATCTTTCACATGTTGATATGCTCCCATACATAATCACCTTTAAATCTGCATATATACTTGGATACCAAGATACACGAATTCGTTCTACTAAATAAAGTTCATGTACTATTCTACCTCCTATGCATTTCATTATTTATGTAACTTACTCCTTTCATTGTGGTGTTGTCTTTTGTGATTATTTATATATCATATGCTGTACCTACAGTCCTACAACTCCAATATTACGACCACCAGAAGAATCATCTCAAATGTAATTGTTAGACAGAGTAAAGTATATTGCTTATTGATAGGTGGTAACCTGGGGGGTGAAACAATCACCTATCCAGGGTCGATCCTATCATGGGAGGTATCCCAAGGGGTTAAAGGAAAAACCTAGCCAAGGCTGATCCCAATATAGATTTACCATTGATCAGCTGGTCATTTGTATTACATGTTGTGCATAAATTATGCTGTAAAGGTAAAGTAATAAAAAGAATATAAAGTACATGATCCACAGTATAACTAAAGGTGGTCTCTTATCCTACACTAGTGCATAGTTCCATTTGAGTTGTTACTTCATATATAGTATTTCCTGCCTTACATATTTAGTACATTATCTCATACTGATATCCCTTATGAGGGACCTACATTTCATGTTGCAGGTACAGGTGCTAGTAGATCTCCCTAGTAGGAGTACAGGATATCTAGCTATTGTTACCAAGCTCCAAGTTGCTTCAGAGCTTTATGAATCTATTGCTTATATTTTTGTATTATATAGTTAGCCTAAGCGGAGCCTGTCCCGACCCTTATGAGATACTTGTCCCTTATCTAGAGGCTTTGTAGACTATGTAAATTGAAGTGTGGTTATGTCCTATACTCTAGACACCGTGTCCCTAACGGCCTAGCCATATGCATTTCCTTTTGGCTTATTGTTACTATTTACTTTCTTAAAGGCATGTTGAACACAGAAATCCGTTATAATATATATAGAAAGCTCATAGATACAAGTTGGTTCTCCCAGGCCTTATTGGCAACAGGTGCCAGTCCGCCCTAACGGGACTTTGGACATGATATTCTGGATGTTAGTTTTTTGTTTTTAATATAGGTATATATATATATATATGTTATTGTGTTTGGTTTTTCATTTATGTTTTCACTTTGAGGACAAATTATTCTATTTTGGTTGGGGTGGGAAGTTATGAATTAAGGTGAAGTCTGAATAGTCCGGAGTCTATAACTTTTCCTATTTTTCATCCCAAGGTTTTCTTGTTGTATTTCTTTTTCCTTGTGGATGTTTAATTTTTTGTTGAACCGGCAAGTTTAGCTAGTGTAGATAATGTGTAAATACATAGCAGTATTATCTATTGCCGTATACATGAGTCTTTAAATGCTTTTTGAATGATTTGAAAAATTAGGTACCCTAAAAAAATTTTGAGATTGTGGTTATTGATGCAATAATGTATTTTAAGTATCTGGCAATATTTGTTTTGATAATGTGAAGGTAAGCTAAGGCTTGAAGCAAGACCTGTGAGTCTATAATTGATTATAGGTGCAATGTCATGTGGGTTGTGAGCTTATTTTGCTGCATTCATGCATCATGTATGGACTCAAAACTTGCTTTGTTACTGTGGAAGTGGTTTGGGCATATAGTTAATTTAGAAAGCATCTTAGGCCTTTATTCTTTTAGTGAACTCACTTTTAGCCTAAATGACCTACCAAATGAGTAAGTGAATCCCTTGTTCTAAATTTTTGAGCTTCTCATGTACTAATTCTTCCTTGATACCTTACTAGCTTCACCTTGTTTGATGAAATGCCAGTATAATAGCCCTTGTCTATCCTTGAACATGTGAACGTTGATTGAGGCTAAAAACCTAAGTTAAGGGTGACTACAAATGGTGGCCTTGGTTTGGGGATTATATACTGTGAACTTCACCTCAGGCTAAAAGACTAAGTTAGGGGTGGCCCTTATTGTGGTAAAGTAATAATAATGAGGTGGTTAGTTGGGAAATAAAGAAAGAAGTGAAAAATCATGAGCCTGGGGAGGAAAAAGAAAAGAAAAGTGCCTTGAATTGAAGAAAATAGCCAAAATGAGTTCAAATATAAGGCACAACTAAAAAAGAGAATGGAAACACATGGGCAAAGCTTGAAATAGGAGAATAAGGGTTGATTTAGTGAAAATGTTTGAGTTCTGAAGCTAAATGTACTGGTAAAACATGGTTCAAGGATAGCTTTTATTCACTACTTGCCTAAAATGTCATACAAGAGCCCCCTGAACCTTTGTTACAAGCCTTAAGTCCTAATATAATCCAAATCTACTTAGTTACCAAGCTAGAAGATGAGTATGGAGGCAAGCCTATAGTGTTAGTCATATTGGATGAGTTTCATTTGTGAATGTGAAAGTGCTTCCTCAGTCCCTGAATTTTGAATGCTTCTTGTGTAAGTAAGAGGGACTTTTTTTTCTGTCAGGGCATTTGCATTACTTAATTAGCATATTGTTATACCAATGATTGAGGATGGTTGATGCTCCTTCGCTTAGCATAGTTGGGTTGCCAGATTCATTATCATGTTTTTGTCGTGCTTAGTAGCTTTGTAATTCGATTTTGAAAATGACAGTTGGGTACCTAGATTAGAGTGGATGATGTATATGTCATTGGTATAGCTGCTATGTATTTCCCATTGTCTGCATAGATTGAGTCATCACTTGAGGACAAGCAACAATTCTAAGTTGAGGGTTTTGATGTGTTGTCAAAATACATCACATTTGATGCCTAAAACAAGGGATTTTGTGAGTTCTTAATGCGACTTTTTATGGTTTTTTAATGTGTTTTTGTGTTGTTATTGCAGGAAAGGTAGGTTGGCATGATTTTTGAGGAAAATTATAGATTTTACTAAAGAACAGGACATACAAGTTCATCTATGATTCGTAGCCCAAGCTACGATTCATATGGTGATTTTGTAGCTAGAAACAAAGAGCAAAAATAAAAATCTACTAAGCAGAGGTCAACCCTACGAGATCATCATACGAGTTGTAAGTCTCGCTATGACTCATATAGATGTACTCGTAGAAGGAAATAGAGATCCAAAATTTTGGATCAACAATTAAAGGTCTAGACTATGAGAGGAGCATATGGGTCATAACACATTATCACGGACCTAGAACACACACTAGAACTTTTGTGTCACACTAGTCAGTTTGCTCACGAATCTTGCATGATCTTGCAAACACTAGTAAGCCTGTTGCCTATGATCGCTAAGGGTATGCTATATATTGAAAGACAAGGACAACTTTAAAAGAAAGAAGACTTTGATTGCTTAGAGAATACTTTACAAGGCTTGAGAGCTTAGAAATTTGCTTAGTGCCAAATGAATGCCAAGGAGGGGTATTTATACTACTCCACCTCCTCAATAGACAGCTAGGATTAATTTGATCCTACGATTAAGATTGGTACTCTAGAGTCTTCCTGCTAAATATCTAAGATATTTACAACTGTAAGACTTATTTACACAATTCTATAAGTCTCTGGAACCTTTTAGTCTTCTCTTCAATTTTTTGCATATTTCTAGAGAGTTTCGAACCCCTCCATAGCACGGCGGACACGTTCTTACACAAACATAGAGCAAAATTTAGGTGGGATGTGTCATTCTCCCCCACCTAGTGATGCAATAACCACAACACATTATTGTTGCTATAGGAACTCATGTACCTTGTCCTTAAATTGCAATAAGTCTTTATATTTCTCCCAAGTGGCCTTCTTTGGTGACTGGCCATTCCAATGGGCAATGAACATTGCGACAGTTGGCTCTCTCTTCTTCTGCTTTGCCAAGTAATCAGTGATGGCCTCTATGTCTTGATCATGCGAGGCAGTGATGGTAATGGGTACCATACTCAACTGTCCTCGACTTGGATCATACTTATCCTCATGGTATGGCTTGATGATGCTAGCATGGAAGATAGAATGAACCTTTAGTGAAGGTGATAGTTCTAACCGATGTGAGATCTTGCCACCCCTGGCAAGGATCCTAAATGGCCCCTCGTATTTGCGCACTAAGTTTGGATTTATGCCACTTAGTGATTTGAACTGCCTCGGATTGAACTTCACCAATACTAAGTCTCCAACTTTGTAGTTGGTGGGTCATCACATTCGGTCAGTAAACTAATTCATTTGTTTGGCCATCTTGGCAAGTTGAGACTTAGTGGTGTCCATTTGCTCCTCGAATCCCTTGGCCAAATGATAAGTGCCCAAACTCTTTCCTTTGAATGTTGCCGATAAAGAGTTAGAGGTTGTGGTTGTTGGTCCATGGCAAGCTCGAACATGTCCTCCCTGTGGCTTCACGCTGCTATAGGTTATATGAAAATTGGACCACAGTAAGCAACTTGGCCCAGTCTCTTTAATGCGAGCTCACGAAATGCCTAAGATAGAACTCCAATAAAGCATTAACTAACTCGGTTTGGCCATTAGTTTGTGGATGAAAACTTGTGGATAAATGTAGCTCCATGCCAAGAGTTTGGAATAGTTCCCTCAAAAAGTTTCTAGTAAAGTACGAGTCACGATCACTTATGTTGTGCCTTGGCAGCCCTCAATACTTTACTAAGGTCTTAAAGAATAATTTGGTCGCTTCTTTAGTTGTGTATCTAGGTGTGGCTGGCATGAACTTGGCATACTTTGAGAACCTATTTACCACAACCTTAATAGTACCATATCCATTGGACTTTGGTAAGTGATAAAGTCAATGGTAATGCTCTCCCACGGTCACTCGGCTACCGGGAGTGGCTCCAAAAGACCTCCGGGATGGCATTGTTCTATGTTATCTTGTTTACAAGACAAGTTTGCATATAACATTCGATATCATCCTGCAGTCTTGGCCAATAGCAGATCGTCTCGATGATAGCTCACGTACGATGGTTGCCTTGATGCCCGACTCATATTGTATCATGTCTTTCTTTCATAACCTACCACCTTACGTTGCCATATTTTTAAATGTAGACACTTCTTTCGGCGGTGACCAGGATACCATCTTCAATCCAGAAGCATTAGATCTTTCCTTGTGATGCCAACTCTATAAGCCTTTTTACTTCCGGATCATATGACAAGCCCTCTTTTATAGAATCGCGGATGTCGCAGTGGGTTGTTATGATGGCAGCTAGCTCCGCTTTCCTGCTCAAAGCATCAGCCACTACATTGCCCTTGCCTGGTTTGTACACTAGTTCATAGTCGAACTCTACTAAAAAGTCTTGCCACCTAGCCTGCTTGGGAGTAAGCTTCTATTGTGACTGGAAATAACTGGTGCTAATGTTATCGACCTAGACCATAAACGTTGAACCCAACAAGTAATGCCTCCAGGTTATGAGGCAATGCATAATGGCGGTCATCTCCTTCTCTTGCATAGTATACCATCATTCAATCTCATTCAACTTATGACTCTCGAAAGCTATGGGGTACCTATCTTGTATCAGCACGCCCCCAATAGCATGTTTGAGGCATCCATATGTACTTTGAATGTCCTGGAGGAGTCAAGTAAAGCAAGAACTGGCTCCTCTAATATTGCACCTTTGAGGCTCTTAAATGCCTCCTGACATTTCTTACTCCAAGCCCACGGCTTGTTATTCTTTAGCAACTCAATGAGTGGAGTGGCTATGCTAGAGTAACCACCTATGAATCTCCGGTAGTAGTTTGTGAGCCCAAGAAATGATCTTTGCTCCATCACCTTGGTGTCTCCCACTCTACAAGGACTATCACTTTGGACTCGTCCATGCAATGATGGCCCTAGCCGAAGATGTGATCGAGGAAGTGCACTTTTTGCTGGGCAAACTCATACTTCTCCCACGTAACATACAACTAGTTCTTGCATAAGACTTGGAAGACTTTCTGTAGATGCACTATGTGCTCCTCCAAGGTGTGGCTATATACCACAATATCATCTAAGTATACTACTATAGAGTCATCCAAGTAGGGATAGAAAATCTTATTCATAAGAGTACAGAAGGTAGCGGGTACATTGGCTAAACTGAAGGTCATTACCAACAAGTCATATGATTGATGCCTGGTGATGCATGTTGTCTTTGGCTCATCCCCCTTAGTTATACATACCTAGTAGTATCCTTTCCTGAGATCCATTTTGGAGAAGTACTTTGCTTTCCCAAGTCTGTCGAATAAATTAACTATCAGCGGGATTGGATACTTATTCTTTATGCTCACTTTATTTAGCACCCGAGAGTCTATATAAAGGCGTAATGAACTATCCTTATTTTTCTAAAACAATACTGGGGCTCCATATAGTGCTTTGGATGGTTGGATATGGATAGCGTCAAGGAGCTCTTTCAATTGCTTCCTGAGCTCCTCCAATTCTGGTGGTGCCATGCTGTATGATGGATAGACGAGTGGTTGGGTTCTTGAGTCCAACTCTCTCTTCTGATCAACCTCCCATATTAGCAGTAAGTGGCTTGGCAACTCTTAGCACATGAAGTCTTTATTCTCATCAAGCACCTTTTCAATACAGGGTGGCAGGGATTCTGGGACACCATCCCTTTCACTCAAACTTGCGATAGTGGACAGGTAAGTGGGTTCCCCCTACTTGAGAGCCTTCGTAAGTTGTATGGACGGTAGTTGGGTTACTCCTTCCGCCTTGGGCATTTCAACTAAAGACACCATGCAGGAACCTTCTTTCTCCAGCATAAGCATCCTTTGAAGGTAGGGGTCTATCATGGTGTAGTATTGGCGGAAGAACTCTTGCCCAAGTATAATATTGAAGATATCTAAGGGGGAACAACAAAGCTTGTCTAACCTTTCTATCTGCCTAAGGTGACATCTATGCCATGTGCGACTCTGCATACCAATGTCGATGGGGCATTAATTGTCTTAAGATGCATACTGCTCGGATTCTAACTTAGCTCCAATCTTACCACTGCTGATTTGGTCATGATGTTGGATTCTGCTTTTGTGTGCACCACAACGTGAACTTGCTTCCTATTTATTATCATATCCACATATGGCATGGAGTAAGCCTCCTGCTTATTGGTTATCTTGGTAGTAGTGGCGTCGACCCCGATCATGCCCACTTGCATGGTGCCTGAACTTTGACCTTGCATAAAATTCCTTACCATAATCCCTTATAATATCTCTAAGGTTTTTCATCTGAGGACACCTTGTGTATCTGTGTGTGCCTCTGCATATTTAGCAACCCCTCTCCTTAGGTGACTGGTCTTTCTTCTCGGAATATTCCTAACGTACTGGCTTACTAGGTGGGTGGGCTTCCTTGTCCTGTCGTGATCTACCCTACCTTTGGCATGTCTACTTCTTGTCTCCTTAGTCTTTCCTCTGTCCTACTTGAAGTTCGTCGGTGATAGCTTCATCAAACGTAGAAAATTGTCATCGCTCTCACTCCATCTTGGCCCAACTCTGCAGTCCATCCACGAAGTTAAATAACATATTTTCTTCCTTAAGGTTGTGGATTTTATAGCATGAGAGTTGTGAACTCCTTTGTATATGCCTTCATGTAGCCTATTTGCTTCAATTCCCTAAGCCTCCTATTGGCTTCATAGATGACATTGTTGGGGTATAAGGTCTTCTTGAACTCTGCTTTAAACTGCTCCCATATGCTAATCATGCAGATTCCTTTCCCTATCTCGGCATCCTTCTGCTTCCACCATAACATCGCTATCTCTGTTAGGTGAATCACGATTGTGTTGATATTTGTATCATTGTTGCTCACCTTGTTGCACTTGAAGCAGTTGTCCAAGTGCCATAACAAGTTCTCCACCTCTTGGACATCACGGACACCTTTAAATATGGGTGGCTTGGGAGCCTCCCATTACATAGCGGGACCGATATGTCTCCCATTCCAGATGGCTTTCTTGAGCTCCTTTACCTTGGCGCCCATGTCTTCTAGCATGCCCATGAACTTTCCCTCTAAGGCCTCATTTACTATCCAAGGAAGCATGAGCTTCTTTCTTCACTGCCCACTGGTCTTGAAAGTCCTTACGGATGTTATCATTTTCCCAAGGGTGAATTCCTCCAAGGTATTGAATTTGCCATCGATCTGATTCAAGTGATGGCCTAGCAATTCCATGGCTTGGCGGGCAGTCTCCACTCTAGCAATCCATTCCATCCCGGGAGTGACTTCCATTGGCAACTCCTCATGGTCATCGTCACTTACTTCGGTGGTTAGAAAGGAGACAATATCGCTTGGTGTAGGGTCAGTTAACACTTTCTCCACTTTCTAGGTGCTCTTCTTACCCTTGCGCTTCTTGGTAATGTCTGCCATAACTTTGGCAGTACTGGTAGCATAAACCTCTCCATCACTTGCCATTACTTCCCTTAGTAGCCGACTCTGATACCACGTTGTCATGGACCTAGAACTCATGCTAGAAAATTCGTACGACACTAGTCAGTTTGCTCACAAATCTTACATGATCTTGGAAAAATAGTAAGCTTGTTGCCTATGATCGCTAAGGGAACATTAAATATTGAAATACAAGAGAGAGCTTTTGAAGAAAGAATACTTTGATTTCTTTGAGAATACTTTACAACGTGTGAGAGCTTACAACTTTACTTGGTGCCAAATGAATTCCAAGGAGGGATATTTATACTACTCCACCTCCTCAACGAACGACTAGGATTAATTTGATCCTACGGTTAAGATTTATCATCTAGAGTCTTCCTACAAAATATCTAAGATATTTACAAGTGTAAGACTTATCTACAAAATTTTACAAGTCTCTAGAACCTTCTAGTCTTCTCTTCAATCTTCTGTACATTTCTAGAGAGTTCTGAAGCTCTCCAGAGCGTGGCAGACACATTCCTGCGCAGACTTAGATAAGAATTTAGATGGGATGTGTCACCATGCTATGACTTGTACCAGTAGGTCATTCCAGTTGAGTCTAAGATGCCGAGCACCTGATACAAGACCCAAATTATGACTTGTAAGTCACCCTACGAGTCATACCTTTGAGGTGTACCAACTGCCAACTGTCTTTTTGTGTAATTTTTGAGGTTAAACTTATAACTACTATAAATATTTTCAGTTAGGTTTTGAAAGAGAGAATTTCAAAATTTAGAATAAAAGATATTTTTTGAATATACTCTTATTAACATTTTAGGGTTTTAGCTTAATTTATCATTTTCTCTTGGAAAACCCATTTTTGGGGATTGAAAATCTTGCCTTGTACTCATTGTCAATCTATCAAGCATTTTGTTTGCAATTGGTGTTGTCTTTATTCTTCATTGTTT
>JAOTQJ010000021.1:0-17173 GCA_025642045.1 Solanum sejunctum | reverse complement strand
CAGGTCAGTTTTCTCCTTTAATATTTTCTTGTTTTCCAATTTAATCAATTGTTGAAAATAATATATATATATATATATATATATATATATATATACACTAATTTATTCTAAAATACATGTACACAAAGATGTTAATTAAATTAACATTTAGTCCATTAATTAAATCAATTATCTAGATTCATCCATAAATTAACTAGTCATAGTTACTGAATAGTCCAAAATATCTATTTAAAATACTTCAAGATAAATCTTGTAGGAATCAAGAGGACTGATTCTCAAAACGACCTAACGGATCATTACATTAGATGAGTATACTCACATTAAATACCGATATTTAATCCTTTTCTCATTCATTATCCCCTTGGTACGGCAAGTAAAAATAAGGAGAGTTCTAATATAGACCTTCATTAAAAAGTAATCAAAATGAAGAGATATATAATACATCCATGCATACTTTCCAAGGATTATAAATTATTCGACTTTTAATTTGTTAGTTATTCATAGTTTCGACAACTCTATTTTTGGATTTAGCTACTCATGTTCGTAGTAGATGATGAAATTATGTTTGATGTTTGTAAAATTAAATACTTATAATAAAGCATTAAAGATTGAAATCCAGAATCACCACTTGAATTGCAACACGAGAATTCAAAAATAAGAACAAAGTGTGTCTCAAAAACTCGAAGAACAAACTCAAAACTGAAAGTAATATTAAGTCCTCTACTGGTCTACACATCCAAAAAGAAATTAGAACCTTATTTATAGATGTAAAAATCCAAAATAGACAAGGAAAAATGGCTTCGAGCCTGACCACCGGCCAATGTACGACCTGTGAAAGAATCCACAACTCGTGGTCGGGGTATAATGGACTGCCTTCCTGAAATCTAGGATAAATGTATGAGACCTTATCCACGGCTCTTAGTTTTAACTATGAGTTGTGGTTTTCGTTGGTCTGTTAACTTTCTAAAACTCTGCATTTCGAACTACGATCAAGACCATGAGTCATGGAATGAACCATGACCCATCCTTCTAATCATCATCTTAACTTCAGAAAATCTTCATAACTATGGATGCAAACCACAAACTCCCACTTACAGGTCATGGTCAAATCATGGCCGTAGGTGGTTCGTAAAAAGCCAAAAAGCTACAAAACTCATCAGCTCTTCCAGAAACACTTTAAATCCTGTAAACCTATAAAAATAACATAAACACAAATCAAATCTACTAAAAATCGCTAGAGAGGACACAAACTTTTAAGTTTAAAACATCAAAAGTGTCATATTTTGGTGGCGCATCACCTGCAAGTAGTCATCAGTCAAAATTAAAACTAATAATCTTCCTCTTTTGCTGATGACAATATAGAGTAGTAGTCAACTTCCCTGACCACTCCCCCTGAATAGGTGACTTCTTAGTAGTCGACTTTGAATTCTTTGAAGTTGATGATTGTCATTGTGCTCCCGTTGACTAGGTGACTTATTTCTCCCCCTTTGACATCAACAAAAAAGAAACGACAGGCTTAGTAGAGCAAATACAATAGAGGGATATTTTATAGATAACAGTTGAAGTTAATATATGATTAATAGGTCACAGATGAAAGACATCCAAAAGATAGGTGAAGACCCTTAACAACTGTCCAAAAAAAACAACAACAACATAGTTATCGGTGAGGACAAAGGAAATACGTAAGGGTATTTAGAGTAGCAGTTTTTATGTTTTCAATTAGTTTTGTCAGAGTGGCAGCTATAACATCAGAATCGGTTTGAATCTTTTAAGAAACTTTAAGAGTTTCTTTGATAACTTGATCAAGCTTTAGGTGGATTTTAGCATCATCAACACTACATCCTGGGAAGTAACCTTGATTTTTTCAGAGATTCAATAACATAATCGAACGTTTAGTGAGTAGAGATGAGAAGGGCTTCAACTTGGCATCCATGCTAGAGACTTTGGATAACAAATCTTTAAGAAGTTTGGAGTCCTCAGAGGTAAAAGGCACTAGAATTGATGAGAAAGATCAATGGGGGAGTCATGAACATGAGTAGTAGGAACATCAGTTTTGAGAACCCAAGATTCATTTGAGACAACATATCCCATGCTCCTACAGGCCCTCGAGTTATAACATTGTTTCACCATAATAGGGGGGGATATTGTCAAGGCATACATGCTTAGTTTCAAGGATCCTATAAATGATAATATGATAGGGAAGACTAAGAGGATTAATAGTAAAGTCAATCGCATAGTTGAGAATGTAAAAGGAAAGTTTAAATATCTTCTTAGATAGGTGACAGAAGGAAAAAAAGGTATCACGAACAGACAGAGTAGAGAAGGAACCATCCCTGGGAAGAAGGGTGGTTTCCATAATGTAAACAAGAACCCTGGCTTTAAAGGATATATCTTTAGGGCCTAAATTTGAGGAGCAAGGACCAGAAGGGTTTGAAACTAGGGCCTTTTTGGCTTCTTCAAAATAGACTTCGAAAGTCGAGGGCAAAGAATTTTTTATAGATCCAGAGAATCTAGAACAATGGATATCAAATAGTTTATCGAAAATATTAGGGGGAAGATACGCTTACCTAGGACAAGAGATTTAACTTCTCTATGTTTGGAGGAACGAAGATTAGCATAAAATAATCTGACCAGGGGTTCATAGACAACCTTCGGGGAAGAGGGAAAGTTTTTTGTCCATCCTTAAAAGTCAAAAAACTCTTTAATCTGGCAATGCAAAGTCATTAGAAGATCAAGCTCCATAAGATACCTATGCACCACCGTTTTAGATTTGAGAGATTGAAAAAGAGTTTTATTGGAGGTCTCCACAAGTTGATTTTTATATCAAAGGAACTTTCAAAATCAAACTTACCTTTTCTCATGGAATCCCCAGAAGGATGAGTAGGGCTAGAGTGTTTGAGAGAGGAGGAAGAAGGTAAGAAGGGTGAAGAGAAATTCCCGGGGTCAATATGAAGGAAAGAAAGGAAAATGCCCTTCCCTTGATTTTGGAACTTTTGAGAGGGGCATGGAGATTTTTGAGGATTAATCGAAGAGAGAACAAGAATAGAGAGGGTTTAAAAATAAGAGAAGGGAAAAAGAAAAGGTAACTGATTTGAAGGGATGGGATATGAAAGACAAAGAAGAGGAGTCAGAAAGTTTTATGAGAACACGCAAGGGAAGCCATCATAGGAAGAGTAGAAAATTGATGCATATAATAATTACTAATAGGAAAAGGTACTTTTAAAAAGGTTTAGAAATAATTTTTAAATATTTTCTAAGATCACAAAATCTTTCCCCAAGCAGGAGTTTTGTAAAAATATCAGTTGATTTATATTCGGTACTATAACAATGAAATGGGTTCCAAATAGACTCCAAAATATATCATCTGACTCAATTTATGAAGCCTCTATCAACCATAAAGGACTACAAAGTCAAGGCTAAGGTTGCCCCAGGACTAGGAAAAGAAAGACATAAACAAAAATAAAAGATAGTCCTTTGAATGTTAGGAGGACTCTCCCAAATGGGTTCCAAACACACTCCAAAGTATCAATGAAATGGGTTCCAAACAGACTCCAAAATACCTTAAAACTATATCGTGCACCCTATCTCATGAAAATTAGACAACTTTTCCCCTCTCTGAACCTTATCTACAAAACCCCATCTACAGTTTGTAGAATCATCTATGGGCCGTCGAATGAGCTTGTAGCTCAAGTCTAAAAAGTTAGAATTTTGTAAGTATGGAAGCCAACACCGAGACTCTATCTATGGACCATAGAACCTTCTATGGATCATATAACCTTCTGCGGACCATAGAACTTTCTACGAATCTTAGAAGTTCCTTTGTATTGACAGTGACCATTTCCTCAAACCTTTTTATGAGATTTTGGTAGGTTCGGATATTTCAGGGTATCTCAATTCGATTTTGAACAACCCTACTTTAGATTATTCACATGCCATTTTTCCTTTTTAACCCAACATTATGTTTTTGTTCTAAATTAATCAACTCATTAATGTGTGTCAAAACTTTGCATATACGTGGAAAGCTACAATATCGCAACTAAGGACAAATCGTTAGTGTTAAATTTGTACGACATCACTTTATTTAAATTGACTAAGTCTGCAGTAGGCTATTTTTTAGCTACAATTGTTAGGCTGTTAAGTTTTTTTTTACGTTATTGTTTTCCTAGTAGCAGGTAGTTATTCCCAATGTTTAGGAGAGTTGGGTTAGTGCAACTTGTTAGTTGTTTAGTTGGATTATGAGTCTATCTATGTTATTTAAAGGGTCATTAATAGATAATAAAGTTAATTAAGCATTGTCAACATTTTTTTCTTGAAAGCTTCCTCTTACGACAGACTCTTCTATTGAACTTATTGTTTCATAAAGTTCATCATTTGGTATTCGAGCTAGATTGTTCTTTCGGAAATCACTCATTGTAGCTTTTCCCAGTTTGTTTTGGTTTTCCTTTCTTTCTATTGATAGAATGACAGACCTACAAGCTGTTGGCGGTATGAAAAATCTTAACAACAGCAACTACAGTGCATGGTCCACTTGCAAAATGTCTTATATGCAAGGGTAAGATCAGGGGAAGGTTGTGAATGGCAGCGATGTGACACAACCAGAAGTAGAAGATGCACACAACATGTTGCGTAAGTGGAAGATAAAAGCAGTAAAGTCTATGTTTTCTTTAAAGACAATAGTGGAAGAGGATGTGTTAGAGCACATACGAGATACCACCATGCCAAAGCAGGCTTGGGATTTATTCGCCAAGCTTTATTCAAAGAAAAATGATGCAAGGCTCCAGCTCTTAGAGAGCGAATTACTCTTAATAGGACAACACAACATGACAATTGCATAATACTTTCATAAAGTGAAGATGCTATGTCGAGAGATTTCAGAATTAGATCCACAAGCTCCAATTGGAGAGACCAGGATGAAGCGGATCATTATCCATTGTCTAAAGCCTGAATATAGAGACTTTGTTGCTGCTTTACAGGGATGGCAATATCAGCCATCACTTATGGAGTTCGAGAATTTGCTAGCAGATTAGGAAACCTTGGCAAATCAAATTAGTGGAGTTTTACAAAAAGGCGAGGAAGAAGAGCTCTACGTCAACAAAAGCAGAGGAAACTCCAAGCAGTATAATGCAGGTGGATCAAAAAGAAATGATGATAAGGCAAAACATCATCAGGGAGAGGGAAGCTATTGTCCAGAGGGAGCTTCAAAGAATCCGTAGGGCAAAAACAAGAGGTTTGAAGTGAAGTGACACAACTGTGGAAAGAAGGGCCATAAAGCAAAGTTTTGTTCTTTCAATAAAGGTCTGTTGAGAGCAATGCTGCTGCCACTTCTGACCTAAAGGAAAACAGTGAAGATATCTGCGATGCAGAAGCACTCTTTGCCATTGAACAAGAGGAGTTGGCCTTTACAGTAACAACCTCTAAGAAGATTGACTACGAGAATGATTGGATTGTTGATTCTGAATATTCAAAGCATATGACTAGCTATAAGGAGAAGATGCCAAATCTGTCCGAGTACAAGGGAAGCCTTGAGGTGGTGACAGCCGACAACACAAAATTACCGATAACTCATGTTAGTAAGGCTATAGTGTCTCCAAATAACTGTGCTAATCTGATGTTGCTCTAAAATGTGTATCATGTACCAGGTATGAAGAAAAATCTTCTTTCGGTACCACAAATAACATCTGCAAGTCACTTTGTTCTGTTTGGTCCACATGGTCCACAAGATGTAAGAATATTTCATAATTTGGAGATTAAAGAAGAGCCAATAATGAAGGGATAAAGACTGAATTTTGTTTATGCAATGTTGACAGAAATCACATATATAGACAAGACAAGGAAGAATGAAGCGGTAGACTTGTGGCATATGCGGTTGAATCACATTAGCTACTCAAAACTTAGTGTCATGATGGAAAAGTCAATGCTGAAGTGTCTTCCTAAATTTCAGTAAGGACAGATGTAATTTGTGCAAGTTGTCAGTATGGTAAAACACATCAATTGTCATATGAGGAGTCAAAATATAAAGCCCAAGAACTATTAGAATTAATTCTCTGATGTGTTCGGACCTTTCAAGCAAGTGTCTGTTGGTGGGATGAAATACATGCTGACATTCATTGATGAATTTTCCAGGTATGTGTGGATTTATTTTTTAAAGGAAAAATCTGATACCTTTTCAAAGTTCAAAGAATTCAAAAAGGTTGTTGAACCAGAAGTTGGTAAGAAAATTCTTTGTCTGTGAATGGTGGGGAATATACTTCATATGAATTTTCTGACTTCCTTCGAGAGTGTCAAATATGTCATCAATTCACATGTCCAAACACGCCACAACATAATGGTGTAGCAGAAAGAAAGAACAGACACCTAATAGAAATTTGTCGAAGCATGCTTCATGCGAAAAATGTCTTGGGACAATTTTTGGCAGAAGCTATGAAGACTGCAGCTTATGTGATCAATAGACTTCCGCAACAATGGTTATGTTTTCTCTCACCCTTCGAAAAATTATGGAATATGAAACCTTCAGTCAGCTATTTGTGTTTTTGGGTGTGTATGCTTTGTATTTATACCTAATCATTTACGTAGTAAGATGGACAAAAAGGCTATCAGGTGTATCTTTGTAGGGTATTGCAGCCAAAGAAAAGGGTGGCGTTGCTGTGATCCAACAATTGGGAAGTGTTACACTTCTTGGAATGTTATATTTGATGAAGCTTCTTCATGGTGGTCTTCAGATAAGGAACTGATGGCAGAGTCAGAAGCTTTAAATGACGTATCGGGCTCGTCTCATATCCAACTGAGTATAGATGAAGCTGAAGACGAAGCTAATAAAGATAATGGTGAAGAAGGTGTGACTCAGAATCCTTGGCAAACTAGTTTATACCAACAACCAAGTGAAGGAGGCGAGTTAAATGGAACAAACACACCACCTGCACTTAGAAGGTCAACAAGGACCAGAAAGCAAAATTCCAAGTATGCCAATGCTGCCATAGTAGAAGAAGAAGATGAAAGAGAACTAGAAACTTTTGAGGAAGTATTCCAAAATCCGAAATGGATTAAAGCTATGGGGGAGGAAATTGCTACACTAGAATTGAATCAAACTGGGGAGCTCGTGCCAAAGCCAAAGGCTGTCAAGCCTATTTCTTGTAAATGGATTTACAAGATAAAGCGTCACACAAATGGATCGATTGAAAGGCACAAAGCTCGTCTTGTAGACGGGGTTTTTCTCAGCAATATGGACTAGATTATGATGAAACATTTAGTCCTGTGGCAAAGCTTACTATAATTCGAGTTCTACTTGCACTTGCAGCTAGTAAGGATTGGAGCTTGTGGCAGATGGATGTAAAAGATGCATTCTTGCACGGAGAGTTGGATCGGGAGATCTATATGTGTCAACCAATAGGTTTTCAAGGCAAAACTCATCTTGAGCATATGTGTAAACTTCGAAAGGACTCTATACGGATTAAAGCAAGTGCAAAGGGCATGGTATGGTAAGATTTCTGAATTTCTTACTCAAAGTAGTTATTTAGTAGCACCATCAGATTCTCGTCTATTTGTGAAAGACGTTTGCAGAAAACTAGCTATTGTGATAGTATATATGGATGATCTAATCCTAACAGGAGATTGTGAAGAAGAAGTTCTCCAAACTAAGAAGAATTTGTCAGTCCACTTCCAGATGAAGGAACTCGAACAACTCAATCATTTTCTTGGCTTGGAGGTTGATCACAATGGAGAAGGAATCTGTTTGCGTCAACAAAAATACTCCAAAGATATCTTGAGGAAGTTTGGGATGGTCAATTGCAAACCAATCTCAACATCACTAGAGCCAAATGCTAAGTTGTGTTCTCATGAAGGGAAAGACTTGGAAGATGCAACAATGTATCAGCAATTGGTGGGTAGTTTGATCTACTTAACTTTAACAAGACCTGACATTTCTTATCTAGTTAGTGTTATGAGTCGGTACATGCAAAATCCAAAGAAGTCTCGTTTGTAAGGAGTTGGTCGAATATTGAGATATGTGAAAAGTACACTTGGCTATGGCATTCTATACAGAAAAGGTGAAGATTGCAAGTTATTTGGTTATTTTAATGCGGACTATGCAGGAGATCGTGATACTGGACGCTCAACTACTGGATATGTATTTATGCTTTCGTCTGGAGCAGTCTCATGGTGCAGCAGAAAGCAGCCAACTATGTCTTTATCAACAACAGAAGCGGAATAGTTGCAACTTAAGAATGTACATGGCTTATACAGTTGATGGAGGACTTACAACAATCTATGGACTATGCAGTGCCTTTATTCTGTGATAATCAGTCAACAATTTGCTTGGCTAAAAATCAAGTATTTCATGCAAGAACTAAGCATGTGGAAATACATTACCATTTTATCAGGGAGAAAGTCTTGCAAGGAGATATTTCTTTGGAGCATACTAAAACAGAATGTCAAATTGTAGACTTGTTCACAAAAGGTCTAACAGCCAACAAGTTGGAAAGTTTCTGCTAGCACCTAGGCATGGTTAAGACTGGGAGTTGATGTCGAGAAGGGGTGTTAAATTTGTACGACATCACTTTGTTTAAATTTGACTAAGTCTGCAGGAGGCTATTTTTTAGCTACAACTATTAGGCTGCTAAGTTTTGTTTTACGTTATTGTTTTCCTAGTAGCAGATAGTTGTTCCTAAAGTTTAGGAGAGTTGGGTTAGTGCAACTTGTTAGTGGTTTAGTTGGTTTATGAGTCTATCTATGTTATTTAAAGGGTCATTAACAAATAATAAAGTTAATTAAGCTTTGTCAACATTTTTTTTCTTGAAAGCTTCCTCTTACGGCATACTCTTCTAATGAACTTATTGTTTCATAAAGTTCATCGTTAGCACTTGTAAAAATAAAAATAATAGGAAAAATCTTAAATTTGTCAATACTTTAAGCCTCCGACAACAGCATCAAAAACTTATTTTCTCCCAACACACACAATAGTGTATATAGTCTCAAGTAATAAAGTGATCGTCAAACAATCGAATTGATCCCATAAGGACTTAGTTGCTAATTAACAAACTAGTGATCATCTATTGAAGTTCTAAGAACAAGTGTTGTCCAGTTCAAGAGAGTTGTTTGGTTGCTGTTTATACCACTTACATTGAAAGCAATGAAAGTAAATTAATAAAACCGCAATAACAATCAATTAATAAAAGATGAAGCTATGATTATGTATTCATGCATTCTTAAAAATGACCAAGTATGAATACTTATATCATTTTAAAAACTTATGAGGTACCACCAAGTCAGACTGGGAAAGGGTGTCTGCATTATCTCACAGCAAAAAGCAGTCTACTTTGCTTTCCCTCTTGCGTTGCTTGGACTACTGCTAGCTTGCCTTCTCCTTATGTTGTGTTAGAATCCAGTGTTTTGATCATAATAAAGTGAATCAGGTTAATTAGCTAGGAGGCGACCAACGCAAAACGCAGGAAAAAGAAGAAAATCATACTTGAATAAATAAGTAGTGTTTTGTATCATTTAGAGTCATTGTTGAGTGACAATGTGATCTTGTTGAGAGAATTCGAACAAGGAGCGGGTTTGACTTCTTATTGGGATAGAAAATTTGATTGTGGTAATTTGGTAGCTTTGTTGAGGAAAAGTGAGATAGTGATTATTGAGTTGTAGTTATGACATTGCTCATTTAAGTTAATGGAGTGGATGAAATTATACTGTGTGTAGATAGTGATTGTTTCTTCCTTGAGCAAAGAGTTTTTCAACTATAAATTCTATGTTATTCTTCTGGTTTGATTCCAACAGGATTTAATTATTACAAGAACCTGATTCTTGATTTTACAGGGTTCAAGGATTTCATCTTTCGTAGGGTGCAAACTTCAACTGGTGTATAAAAGTATTCATATTTGTCATATTACTTTATTTAAAATGATATCATACAGTGGAATAGGATGATTACTTAAAGTTCATCTACTAAAGTGACAACTATTCTTTTCAAAAAGCACACTTTTACTATTAATTTAGCATTCAAAAGTTTGGATCAAGATTCATTTATAGTCATTTTAGTTTAATTTATTTTAGTTAAAGTAACTTTTGAACTAATTTTAAATCTAATTCATTTATTGACTTATTTTATTTTAATATATTCGACTGATACTTTACCTATGTTCAATAGACTTGGCTTTGTGGGTTACGAATTCCACGTGAACCTTCAAGAGTAGTTGGGAGAAGTTGAGAAAATAATGAGAAACGCCAGTTGTTGATGACCTATTCATTCTTCCTTTTCTTGCTGGCATATAATTGAAATGTGTTTGGCCAAATTGTCTTCTTTATTTTTTTAAAAGTGATTGGGTTTCAATGAATTTTGTAGGTAGGGACAGTGTGGATTTAAAGTTGTGTGGAGCGAGATGAAGTAGTACAAGAAGGGTTGATGTAGTTCTATTTTTAAATTAATGCACGACAAGGCATATTACATATCTTTGCGTAGGCTAGCCATTTGATATTCCACATAATATCAATTTGCAATCATTTTCATTCCAACATCTTGTATTTTTCTTTCACTTTGTGACTATTGGTCACATTAAATCTTCGGGGAAAAAGGTTAAAATTATTTCTCAATTTTTATTCATTAGTTGACTTTTTTCTTGCCATTAAAATGAAGTTATTTAAAACCCTATCAATAATAAAGTTTTCATCTGTACCCTTGCATTGACAAAAACCCCAAAATCAAGTAAAATTAACCCGATTTCTTTTAAATTGCCCTCTTTTAACCTAAACCTGACCGACCTAATCAATTATATTAACCCGTTTCTTCATCTCTTAAAGACTTATTTCCTAAAGAAAAAGTGTTGTGGATTACTCCCTTGGTGAAAAAGGGAAAAAAACCATCTAGAAGAGAGTTACCATTCACATGAAAAACAACATCAATTAATTCTTTGTAGAAGCAGAATGGGAAGCTAATAATACTACCTGATATACTTACAATACACATTAAGATTGTTAAAATAGAGAAGCTTCGTCAAGAACAAATACTGTTGTTATGGCTTTTCAAATACTGTTGTTATGGCTTTCTTAATTCTTTTTGTTATTTTTTCCTTAAGATGTGAGAAAATTTTCTCCTCTCCAATTGTTTCTGATAGCTCCAGTGACGGACCTAGCCGGCCATCCACCTAGATGCCATTCTCCCCTCTGCTCTCCCTCTTTTCTTCATTAGTAGGTCAGGTTCAGGTTAGAAGAGGATTATTTTTAAAAAATCAAGTTAATTTAAGTTGATTTAGGGGTTCCTGTCAATTCAGTGGCACGGATAAAAATTTTATTTACGATAGAGTTATAAATAACTTCATTTTAACGGCAAAGATGAGGTCAACTAATAAATGAAAGTTGAGGGGTATTTTTGATCCTTTTTCCTAAATCTAAACATTTTTCTCATTTTCCTTTTATAATTAAATTAGTTGATAAATAATACGATATGTGAAAAGCACATGTTACGTATTCATTCTGCAAGTAATTACCTCTTTCCACACCTGGAAAGATCATACTTCGTACATATAAACATATTCTTCTTTGAACACAAACATTTTTTAGTTAGTTTTTTCTTAAAAGATATTGTAGACATCGAAATTTTGTAGGACTCTATAAGATGAGTCCTATTTCAGTCAGGGTTTCTCGGAGACAACTCAACCCTAAACCCTAATTCATGTCTATATAAAGGGTACTATATTCCCTTGAAAGACATCTCAATATATACCCTAAAGAGATCCAGATCTCAAATATCCTATAAATCCTGAGGATATTTATCAAAAGATAAAAATATGGGTCAAGAAGGTCAAAATCATCCTACTTTTGAGAAATATACTACTAACGACCCTCAAATCACAGAGAAATCTTATGAGAGAAGAATCAAGGGAGGTCCAGATTTGTACCCACATTGATTATGAATAAAATTTTGTTTCTTCATATTTTATTTGTGATTGTAATTTATTTTTTATCACTTTAAAATTTATTGCAAATAAATATTTTTGAATTTCGGAAAAAAAGTGATAATTCTCATTTCATGTCCTTCACTAGAAGCACTTATATTAAAGACATATAAAATATTATTGTATAAGTATTTAAGATGATGTAAATGCCAAAAATCTATTTTTTTTCTAAAATATATATGCTGATTCAAACTATATATGTCACAAACTAGAAGGAAATAAATAGCATTTTGTTCTAACCATCTTATCCTTAACAACTAAGAATAATGTAGTTGATGTTGTATATGGCATATGTGTTAGTTTAAAAGAGTCCTATTAGTAAAATTAGAGTTGTTAGTAAATAAAATTCCTATTTGATAGGTTTGTCCTAGTATTTAGGAAGTAGTTTTATATATGGGTTATTATCTAATTTTTAGGAGAAAGCTTTGTAGGACAATTCATATGTTTTTTGCTTAAGTCCATTGGGTTTTCTTTTGCTATATAAAGACTGCAGTAGCAACATTGATGATTATCAGTCAATAAAATTTCTTTTTGCGTTTACTTCCTTTCTTTCTCTATTCTACCACTGCTTCTCGAGTTTATTTTCCTATCAGTTGTATCAGAGCCAGAGAAAAATATTGTTAGTTTATGAATTCAGAGAGTAATTACGTTCAAGCAGCTATTCCGTGTTTTGATGGTCACTATGACTATTGAAGTATGCTTATGGAGAATTTCTTATGGTCAATGGAGTATTAGGCAATTGTCAAGGGCGGTATAGGAGCTCCAGCGGAAGGTGAAACCTTAACAAATGCTCAAAAGGTGGAGTCTGAAGCAAGAAAGTTGAAAACTTGAAGGCGAATAATTATCTCTTTTAGGCTTTCGATCGTCTCATCCTAGAAACTATTCTTTGGAAAGAAACTTCTAAGGATATTTGGGATTCGATGAAGAAAAAATATCAAGGTACTGCTAGAGTAAAGCTTGCACAACTTCAAGCCTTGAAAAGGGATGTCAAGACTTTGTAGATGAAGGAAAGAGAGTCTGTAACAAGCTATTGTGCTAAAACAATGGAGATAAGCAACAAATGCGATTTCATGGTGAAAGGATGATGATGTCATAATTGTGGAAAAGATATTGCGCTCCCTGATGCCGAAGTATGACTATGTCATTTTCTCCATTGAGGAGTCAAAAGATATAGATGAGTTATCACTTGACAAATTGCAAAGTTTCGTATTGGTAGATGAGCAAAAGATGAACCATAGTTCATATTCCGAAGGGCAGTCTTTCAAGACTTCTACTAATACTCGTTTCTTAAACTTTAGAGGAAGGGGTAGAGATAGCGGAAGAGGAAGAGGAAGAGGAAGAGGAGATCAAGGATATAGAGGTTAAGTCAGCAAAGACGGGAGTAGAAATTTCAAATCCAATGATGACCACGGTAAAAGCAGAGGAAGGAATTTTGACAAATCCAAAATAGAATGCCATCGATGTCATAAATTTGGCCATTATAAGTCTGTGTGCTATACTAGGCTGCCAAATGACAAGGATGAGAAGTCAAATTGTGCTGAAGGAAAAAAAGTTGAGACATTGTCGATGGCAATCCAAGTAGAGAAGGAACCTGAACAAAACGTTGGTACTTAACTTGGAGATAGGCTGCAGTAATCACATATGCGGAAGTAAGTCTTATTTTTCTTCTTTAAAAGACTTACACTCAACAATTAGTTTTGGTGATTCTTCCACTGTGACTGCAATTGAAAAGGGTGATATTAAGATTAGAACCAAGACTATTTGTGAAGAAATGATCTCAAATGTGCTATATGTTCCTACTCTGAAAGCAATCTGCTAAGTGTTGGTCAATTGCAAGAAAACGGACTATTGAGAAAGGTGCATGTGAGATTTATAATCCTACTAGAGGAGCTATTGTTGTTATGAAAATGAGTTCAAACAGGTTGTTCCTGCGAAGATAGAGAGTATTCAACGTTGTTTGAAAGCAGAAGTAAAAGATCTGTCATGGCTATGGCATTCTTCTCAAGTTTGTGAAGAATATGTTGATGGCAAACAACATCGTTCTCAATTTCCAAAAGGGAGGTTGTGGAGAGCGAGTGGTATTTTGAAGCCGATGCATTAAGATATTTGTGGCCCAATCAACCCAATTTCTAATGGAGGTAAAAGGCATTTCATTACCTTTACATATGATTATTCCTAGAAAAATTTGGTGTATTTTTTACAGGAAAAATCAGAGGCTTTTGGAGCATTTAAAAGCTTCAAGGCTCATGTAGAAAATGAATCCGAAAGGGCGATAAAGGCTCTTCAGACTGATCGTGGTGGCAAGTATAGCTCAAAAGTCTTTGAAGATTTTTGTGAATCTAATGGAATTTGAAGAGAGTTCACTGCTGCTTATACGCCATAAAAAATGGTGTATCAGAGAGGAAGAATAGAACTATTCTCAATAGGGTGCAGAGCTTTTTGGCTAGAGGAAAAATGGAAAAGACTTGCTAGAAGCAATAAATTTTAGCATTCATGTACTGAATAGAAGTCCAACATTTGCTGTTCAAAAGATGACTCCAGAGGAGGCTTGGAGTGGAAGAAAACCAACAGTCAACCACTTTCAAATTTTTGGTTGTAGAGCATATGCACACGATCCAGATGAGAAAAGGAATAAGTTTGATGATAAAAGTGAAAAATGTCTTTTTATTGGTGTTAGTGGAGCATCAAAGGCATATAAATTGCTTAATCCACTAACGAAGAAGATCATAATCAGTAGAGATGTTATTTTTGATGAAAAGAACACTTGGGACTGGAGTATGCAGTGCTCTACTCCAATCATATTTGAAAATGAAGTCAAAGAAGTAGTTGTAGCAACAGAAATTTCTAAATCTTCTACTCAAGAAGCTGCTGAAACTTCACCATCAGTAGTAGCTGAAATTTCTAAAACTCCTACTCAAACGGTTATTGAAACCTCACCATCAGTTTTGGAAGAAAACAACGCAGCTGATCAGCCTCTTCATCATGCTCGCAGAAGGCCCGCGTGGATGATGGATTATAAGCTAATAGGAATTGATGTTAATGAAGATGTTTCCCACTTTGCATATTTGCAGACTGCAATCCCATAACTTTTGAGGATGCTGTCAAAGAGGAGATATGGCAGAAAGTTATCGATGATGAGATTGATTCTATTGAAAGAAATGGCACCTGGGAGTTATTAGATCTTCTGAAGGGGCACGAAACCATAGATGTCAAGTGGCTCTATATGACGAAACTTAAGGAAAATGGTGAAATAGACAAGTATAAGGCACGATTGGTGGCTAAGGGATACAAGCAAGAGCACAGAGTGGATTACACTGAAGTTTTTGCACCAGTTGCAAGGCATGACACCATAAGAATGATAATTATTGTAGTGGCACAAAATTCGTGGCCTATCTTTCGGTTGGATGTCAAATCATCTTTCCTACATGGATACTTGAAGGAAGAGGTATTTATCGAGCAACCTTCTGGTTATATTAAAATTGGATTTGAGCATAAGGTATACAAGTTGAAAAGGGCTTTTTACGGACTAAAACAAGCTTTGCGATCTTGGTATAGTTGCATTAAGACTTACTTTCAAAAAGTTGGTTTCTTGAAATGTCCATATGAGCACTCTCTCTTTGTTAAATTTGAAGAATCTGGAAAAATGCTTGTGTTTATATGTTGATGATCTTATATTTATCGGGAATGATAATGCCATGTTTTCTGATTTTAAGAAGTCTATGATGGCTAAATTTGAGATGTCTAATCTTGGTAAGATGCATTATTTTCTTGGTTTAGAAGTAGTGCAATTTGATGATTGTATCTTTGTTTCCCAAGAGAGATATGTACAGGAAATTTTAGACTGATTCAAGATAAAGAAGTTCAATTCTGTCAATAATCCAGTTGAGTTTGGCCTGAAACTAAACAAAGCTGGGAGTGGAAAGAAGATGGATAACACATTTTACAAGCAAATTGTGGATAGTTTGATGTAACTGCTACAAAACTAGACATGATGTATGATGTTAGTCTTGTAAGCAGTTATATGGAGAGCCCCGCTGAAAATCACCCGCCAGCTGCAAAAAGAATTCTTCGCTACTTACAACGAACTAAGGATTTTGGTTTGTTCTACAAGCAGCTCAGAGATCAAGTTTGGTTGGTTTTACTTATAGTGACTACGCAGGAGATCAGGATGACAAAAAGAGTACTTTAGGTTATGTTTTCATGATAGGTACAGGGGCTTTTTCATGGTCTTCTAGGAAGCAAAAGGTTGTTGCTTTATCAAGTACTGAGGCTGAGTTTGTTGCTGCGACAGTTTGTGCTTGTCAAGCTGTTTGGTTGAGAAGAATTCTTGAAGAGATACAGTTCAAACAAGAAAGATCAACTACAAATTTCTATGACAACAACTCTGCTATCAAGCTATCAAAAACCCTGTGCTACATGGAAGGAGCAAGCACATTAATATGAAGTATTATTTTCTCCGAGATCTGAACGATGAAGGAATAATAGAGTTGGAATACTGTCGAAGTGAAGACCAACTGACAGATATCTTTACCAAACCTCTCAAGTTGCTTCCTTTCCAAAATTTGAGGAGGTTGATTGGAATTGTTGGCACTATGGAAGAATTCAAGAAGTTGATGTTAAACTGAAGCATGAGAGCATAGCTTTTTCAGTTTAAGGGAGGGTGAGTTTAAAAGAGTCCTACTAGTAAAATAAGAGTTGATAGTAAATAAAATTTCTATTTGATAGGTTTGTCCTAGTCTTTAGAAAAAGTAGTTTTATACGTGGGTTGTTATCTAGTTTTTAGGAGAAAGCTTTGTAGGACAATTCCTAAGTTTTTCGTTAAGTCTGTTGTGTTTTTTTGCTATATAAATACTGCAGTAGCAACATTGATGATTATCAGTCAATATAATTTCTTTTCACGTGTACTTCTTTTCTTTCTCTATTCTACCTCTGCTGCTCGAGTTTGTTTTGCTATCAATATGAACAGTGGCTTAGATCTGTTATTGAGTTAAGCTGTGTTCAGCACATATTGAGCCAGACAATCTATATGGATTACTCCATGCTAGTTTATTCTTGAAAATGGTGATTAAATTCAGTAATTCATATGATTTTGGATCTTTACTTCCATTATGCACTTTTTTTTAGACTCGACTTCTGAAACTAGGGATATACTTCTTTGAAATCTATGAAAATGTTAGATTTGTTTATTACGAGCTTTGCTAGAACATGACCTTGGCTACTCACTGATG
>JAOTQJ010000019.1:0-11328 GCA_025642045.1 Solanum sejunctum | reverse complement strand
CGACTATTTTCGGATGACCCATGATGAGCGTCGAAAGTTGCATTGACTAACTGCTACTTCACAATTGAAAGAAGCACTGACAGTTTAAAAACCATTATATTTTATTTTATTATACCCCAAAACTCAAAAATAATGAATCTCTTTATCTTTCGCCAATTCTAGCTTATTGACTAGTCCAACATAAGAAGTAATTTAATGGGAATTTCCTTTTCGTGGCTGCCACACATAGCATCAAATGTCTACTACTCTAAATTTAATATATATTTACGTATTATCTTGGGAAACAAGAATAAACATTATTATATAAAGGGGATACATCACCATTAATTTAGATAACTCTTGAGAAAAAAAACACTTTTTTTCTCTTTGTGAATTTCTTCATTCTTCACAAGCAAACAAATTATGAGTTATAGTAAGAAGAAAAATAGTGGTTTCTCTTCTTCTTTGAAGTCATTTTTTTTGTGCTTCTATATTAAAGATGATGATACTAGTAAAGTTGTAAAAAATTCAATTTCTAGTGGTTCATGTGGACCAGAGGAAACTATGATATCTGCAGCCAAGCATTTTTCATCAGCTCACAAGGTTCGATTGATTTAGAGTCGATTATATGATCGAGTTTGATCGAGTTGTACACATAGAAAAGAATATCCGAAGATCATACTCATTCTGAATTCACTAGCTCTACATTCTGAACTCGTATACGGTATATATTTGGCTTGTAGACACAATTAAATGCATGGATTAATTCTTTGGCATGATTTGTATGGAATATCTATGGAGAGCTATCTCCTACATGTATGGTTCTTAGATCTTTCCCATTCACTTTTTAGTGGTTTTAGTTAAGAAAATATTCACTACAAAGATCTTCTTTTGAAGCAATCTTTGAAGGTTTTACTTATTTAAATATGTTCATGAAGAAAAATGCGATTTCATATTTAAATATAGATTATTTTGTTGGGATGAAATGACTCATACGAGAAAAAACAATAAATATATTTTGTGAAGTTCATCTTTTCAAAAATGTTGAAAGAACGATAGCAAATAAACTGATAATAATATATAAATCCATCAAATTAATGACTAGAAATATTAAATTTGAATGTTCAAGTACCTAAGTTCAAATGATTTTTTGTTAAGTAGTGGAGCCTGATATTATATTTATATACTGTTGTAGTTCAACTTCTGTGGTGAGGTTGTCAGGCGTAGGGGGGCGGGAGCCCCTCCAGCCTAAGGCCGGGGTTCGGGGCAGAGCCTTGACCCAAAATTTAGGTGTTACTATTTATAAGATTTGATATATGTTTGTATTTGTATTTAATAGAATTAGATTATTCGTATTTGAAAAGATTATATTAAATATAACTATTTACTATTATTATTGAATTTTATAAAAATGCATGTATTTGAAAAAAAAAACTTGTAATAACATATATAGTCATAAATATTTATCTAAAAATTCAAAAATATAATAATATACAGTTTATTCATGTGACACTTTAAGGTTTTTCGATACAGTGTAATTAATATTATATAACCAAGTCACACAAATAATGTTTATTCTGATTAACAATGTAATGTAACTAATAATGTGTCAATATCAAGAATACACAAACGCAATCAATACTAAAATAATTTACTTTACATTCTTCTAATTTTAATCAAACACATGGATATAAAGAAAAGTCAAAATTCAAAAGACTCAATTATTTTCAAAATAAGAAATTATGAGAAGTTGCTTTCTGGGGCCTTTCTTTTTTCTTGGCTGCCACACAATATAAGATATCTCAGGTACTTTAATTTTCTGATTTCCATTGCCCAAGGGAAGAGGCAATGTTATTTTAATTCGTGAAATTTTCATAAATAACTTAGTCTTGAAATTTAATAAATCAAAATAATTATAATATAGATAAATAGCACAATACATGAATTAGCCCCTTAACTTGAAAGTTGTAAAGAGGTGATAGACAGAAATCCATAGGTCGTGCGAATCTTTCAGATACTATTCTTGCTTTGATAACACGATCTTTACTATAGAACTGTTCACGTGGTAGTAGTTTTGATATGTTTCATCACTTATGAGAACTTTTGAGCCACTATTGATACTTTTAATTGGTCCTTCCGAATCTGATTGGTATTATCTGGGTGACTATCGCTTGTGATAATATTTTGCTCCAAAACTCACCTGAAAATATGATTATTTTCAGATGAGTTTTGGAGCAAAATATATCACAAGCGATAGTCACCTAAATAATACCAATCATATCGGAAGGACAAATTACCTAAAATCCATACGAGTGGGTCAACAACGAGTCTGGCAAGAGCCCCAGGTGGCCCAGTGGCGTTGACGGTGGCCTAGTAGTATTTTATGGGCCAAGAAATATGAAACAGGCGATATCGATAGTTTTCTGTGGGTGTTAGCCAACAGATTCTGGCGTTGTATGGGGCTTCGATCCAACATTCCCAAAAAATCATATGAGTGGGTCCGCAACGAGCTCTGAAAGGGGCCCAAGAGGTCTGCAGCGTTACCGGAGGCCTGGTTAGGATTTTATGGGCCAAGGAACATGAAACAAGTGATTTCGACAGTTTTCTGTGGGTGTTAGCCCACGAATTTTGGCGCTGCATGGGGCTCCGGCATAACATTCCCTAAAAACATACGAGTGGGTACGCAATGAGCCCGGTAAGAGGCCTAGGTAGCCCATCAGTGTTGGCGGAGGCCTAGTAGGATTTTATGGGCCAAGGAACAAGAAATAGGCGATTTCAGCAGTTTTCTGTGTGTGCTAGCACACGAATTCTGGCGCTGCATACATGGGGCTCTAGTGCAACATTCTCGAGAAATCATATGAGTAGTTCCACAACGAGTCCAGCAAGAGGCCCAGGTAATCCGGCGGCCTTAGTTAGAAACCAATACCGACTCGAGACTTAATCCTGAACTGAGATTAAAAACTCCATTATGAATCAGGACCTGACCTTAACATCGATTTAGGATCATATCGAGCCAGTTGGAGGTCGAATATCAGGCTAGGAGTTAGGTAGTCAGATCACAAGTCGGGGTCAGAGGTCAAGAGTTCAATCTCTAACTTGAGATTACGATCTATGATCAGGGAGTAGGAGCCATAGTCAGGATTGGAATTTGGATTTGTGGTTGGGAGTTAGGATGCCCCTAGTTGGGATCATGATTGGGAATCGAATCTCACGCCGAGGAAGGTTGTAACTATAATAGCATATACTTAATTAAATATGAGAGTGAATCAATTAATCAAATAATACAAATTTTTATGAAATTTTCTTAAACTAGATAGATTGTTCACATATCAAGTGAAGAATTGAAATCAAGTCAATAAGGAAAACTCAATCAATGTTATAAGTTTAGTTTTTTTGGATGAGAAATTAGAGATTATAAAAAAAATTCAACTTGAGATTTTTATGATTAAAATTAAATACAGAGCTTATTAGAAATAAACAAATATACGATATTAAGAAAAAATTAATAGCTAATTTGGTTGATTACTTGAATTTTCTCCTTGTTGGTAAGAGTTCAATTCCTGCTTTGTGATCTTCTTCTTCATTTCCTTTTTCAAAAATACAAAAAATAAACCATATAAACATAAAAAAAATCAACAACATTCAGAGAGAAAATAGACGGTGTCAACCTATTTACTAGTGTTGTAGTTTCATCCATTTTTCGCGATATCTTCATCTCCCTTTCTTTTTTGGACCAACTTTTGATTAAAAGTCCTCTCAAATTTTTGTGTTTTTAATCCAAACTTTGTAGAAAATGAATAAGGGAGAAAAGAGAAAGTGAAAAGAATTTAGAAAGGGAAAGAATTTATGAGTTTAAAGGTGAGATACCAAAGCTTAAAGAAGATTATCAGAGCTTGTAGGATAAAAAGGGAGAGAAAGAGGAGAGTTGAAGGCGACTAGAGAAAATAAAAGTGGACAAGAGTTTAGAAAATAATCGTGAGGGTTAAATATGAAGGAGAGGTGTGTGGATAGTCTAGTTAACTACGAGTTTAAGATGATTAAATAGGTTGGGCTGGGTCATTTTCATGGGCCACAATTGGATCAATTTAGAGGTTAAAAATGAGTGTGAATTTTGGATAAAACTGACATAATTCGACTTTTTTTTAAGAAAACTTTTCAAAAGGAGCAAACACTTGAAACATAATGAGACAAAAATAGTTATAGTTTGCCAAAATTACGACTTGTAGCTGCATGGGGAGGAGAGAGGCAAGCGAAACTAAGAGAGGAAATAGAGAGAGAAGAGATATGAATCCCATTTGTATATCTGCTGGATAATTGTACATATGCAAAATATGTGTATGTATCAATAAAAATAATGGTAATAACAAATACAACTATTTGTATCTGAATACAATCTAAATTGAATGAACAAATATAATTTATATCCAAATACAATTTGTATCAATGAAAAAAATTTGTATCCAACTACATATTACTGAAGAAGATTCGTCTAACTGAATCAACAAATACAATTTGCATCAATGAATGGAATTTGTATCCAAATACATATGTCTTCACATTTTGTATCACTGGAGAGGATTAGTATAATTGATATTTATCATTTATATTTGTATATATGACTGTTAACATTTCTATTTATATAATTAATTATTATAATTTGTATATGTGTCAAGAGAGAGGGGGACAAAAAAGGTGAGAGAGAGAGAATAAGCAGGGGGAGCAGAGAGGCAAGGGAGAGATGTCAAGGAGAGAGGAGCACGAAATTATAGAGATAGAGGCGAGAGAAAGAGAGGAGAGAGAAATTTAACAACAAAATTCTAATTATAGTTATAAATTATATTTTTTTCAAATTATAGTGATATTGTAAATATATATCACATATTTGCCTAGTTACGTAGTTTATCTTTTTTTTAAAAAAATTAATTTATACTACTAGACATAGCATCTGACAACTTTTTATTTAAATAAAAAACCTCAGTAACAGTTACAAGCAAGGAAGGCTAGACTTTACCTTGTCAAACTTAACGAGGTAATGAACCTCTACTAATTAACAAGCATGAGGAAAAAAAGAGCTAGAGAGAACTAGGTATTCTATGATCATCACAGAGTTTGTAATACACTTTATGATAATACTACAAATGATAATATTTAAATAAAGTAAAAATATAAAAGCCAAGAAGAAAGTTGAGTTATCAACCTCAAAATTCTCTTTAGATGTATGAATTAAAAAAGATAGATAGCCCATCTAAATCAATTTGAAGTATTTTCCTTTTGTCCTCTTCTTCAAGTCTGTCCAACAATATTTTGATAGTTTATCACTTTTTCCTGGATCTGGACAAACCCATTGATACTGTCCTATGATTCTGCTTTGTCAGTTGCATTGGTAAATGTCTTGGAACAAAATCCTCCGTCACTTTACCATCCCAGTGCTGCCTCCCATGTGTTTTCTTTTGATTTTTGCTACTTTCACTTCTTTGATACCTAGGTGAGATATCTCCATCTCAAGCAACTTTATCAAAGCATATGTCCAACATAGTATCTTCCTCATTCTCATCAAACTAATCATCACCCAAGTCAATAGCATAGTTCTCTAATTTATTCTTCTTTGAGATCAAACTTTTAGGCACAAATTCTAGAGCTTTTGGGCTTAACTTGCTGTTCAAAATAGGAGGTGCAACCTCGTTCTTCTTCATCAACCAAATCAGCACACCTAGGAGCACTCTTCTCTCTCTGTTTTACTTTCGAAATAATCACATCATTCTTGGTAGACAATAAGAGATGTTATCCAAATTCAACTCGAGGTTCACCAGATAAATCCAAATATTTGGAAGGGACCTCATGAGCTGAGGTGTTCAATTTGACCATTAGTGGATTGATCGCTGGATTGAATTCGATTAACATGGCAACCTGACTTTCTTGAATAATCTTAGCTACTTCAGGATTACAGATATATAATGTTGGAGTCATAACATTAACATTTTCTTCAATCCCCATACTACATACTCCGGCTATTGGCTTTTTAGCTGATTGTAAATAATTATCATAACGAACCCGAGCCAAAGTTTGCTCCTTCTTGGGATTAAAACCAACCAACTCTATTTCTTTCTTACCCTTGAGCACTTCGAACGTATTTGTACAAACCATATCCTCATTAGGTGGGACTATTAGATTAGTTGCTACATGTTGCCTATTTTCAAGGCTTGGAGATTTACTCCGACTTGATTTTTTTGGTGCAACTATATTCCAGTTCCCAGTTGCATTCTCATTACCATTAGAAATTTCATCTTGCAAATCAATAGCTTCCAGAGGTTGCACATCAGCACGTAGTTTATCTTTTTATTTAAAGGGATTGATAATTGTATTCAAGATTATTAGTTAAATATAGAAAAAACTGTGAAATGATTTCAGAAGATTGTGTATGATAATCTGTTGTTTTATTGCAATTTTTGTAAGCACCAAGGTCATAGAAAAAAGTGAATGTCTACTATTTTTGGGAAATAAGAAACCAAGAGAAGCACAGAAAGTTGTCTCCGAGATTAAATAATATCTAGATGATGCCCCGGAGATATTAGATGCACAGAAGGCTAGAAATAGATCCCTCAGATGATGCTCGTGAGATATTAGATAAAATTAATGTTCTAGAGAGGATTTCCATACGTAAAATAAATATAAGATAAAATGCATTCACATTTGAATATTTTCCTTGCGATGCATCATAAGTAAAAGTAAGTTTGAGTAGATAACAGAACATATTTACAAGTCCGCTAGGTTTTTTTGGTAGTCTGCCCAACTTTTCTCTACTTCAGTAGCTAGAGAATCAGCCCGATCTTTCATTGTCTTGAGAGATTCAGCTCCCAGTTCTTCCAACGCAGCTTCTGAGGAAGAAATTTTCATTTTCAAATTCATTTCTTGTTCTTTTATCGCTCCCATATTCATCTCTGCCTTTTTAATGTCTCCTTCAAATTTGAGATGGAAGCCTCGATTGCAACAAGATGTTCTTTGAGTTCGTTCTGAAGCTCTTGGTCTGCAGTAAGCTTATTGACCAAATTTAACCTGTGCGCAGCCTTTTTGTTATACTCGTCCTGCTGTTTCTTTGACTCCTGAAAATTCGCACATAGAGATGGAAGATTTTTTCTGAGATCCTCCAAAATACATGCTTTTCCAACTGATAGATCAGGTGATGTAGCATATATGGGAAGGGCAGCCTCTAAAGTTGAATAATTTTTCGGAAGAAGAAGTTCTTGTGAAGGCATCTTTAGTAGCTTCTGAACTTCCGCTTTCGCTTTGTTAAGTACTTCTCCTAAGTATTCAGACGTTAAAGGTGCAGCATCCTAGCAAAAGATTTAAAACAAAACGTCATTAACACGAATAAAGAAATCTACTACAACTTAATACAATTATAAGAGAAGTATGTACAAAATTCAAGCTTGGCAATATAGAAATTGTGTTTCTATAATGTGTACTTACAACCACTTCAGCGATAGATTTTTCATGACGATTGACAGACACGTGACTTGAGCTAGGAACACGAGGAGAATGGTTGATATCCTGAAACAACAGTATTAACCACAGAAATTGCATTTCTAAATGAACAATTTGGCTTCAAGGGTTTAACTTACAGCGAGGACGAGTTCCCTCCTTGCATTTTTAGAAGACCTTTCGTATTTTTTGTGCCCTTCAAACTTCAGTTGTCGCGAAATAGAGCCTTCCAAAAAGGAAAAAAAAGAAGTCAATTTTATGCATTATAACGAGCTTTGACTGTATTATATATGAAGATGAAAGTTTCATATAATACCTTTGTTCCTCCTTTTCTTGATTTCTTGTCCAGCAATAATCCTATCTAGGATCTCCTCAGCCGATTCAGTCCGAGTTTTGTGTATATAACTCGACCACCAGGACTCAAAGGATGATGTACATTTTGGATTGGTACGAAATTGGACAAATGAAAATTTTCTTTTTAATCGAGCAAGCTTTGAATTAACTTCATGAATACAGTTTGCTGAATGGAAGACTATTGTATTGAGTGGTGGAGCATTGACGGATCGATAAGGAGGAAGAGGCACTGTTTGTGTCAAGCCAAACTGCCGTGCAAATTGATTTGGAGAATAATATTCCACTCCAGCTTTGCCGACACTTGAATTGCCCGATGCAAGGCCATACTGAAGGTCTCGGGCAATAAGGAAACTTGACCAGATATCATTTAACGCTTGGTTACTCGATAATGGAAATTTTAGCCATTCAGGAGAATATGGAGTGAACTGGCTAGAAGTTATGGAGGAGCACGAGTAAAAGAATTTGAAGGATTCCCGGAAGCTATTAGGTTTTAGCTTGCCCTGAGCCAGGGCAATCCCAAAAGTTGGGCAATTTGTTGAATCGTAAGAGGAAGGTCTGTATTCTGGAAAATAAGACTGCAGCCAGAGCTGTAGGATCCAAAAGGGACCCTCTGCAGTACCAAACCCTCTGGTTACTAAATTTCTACAACCTCGATATAGATGGGACAGTACAAACGGAGCCAAGACAATCATCTTGCCTGAAGCAAGAGCAATGGCTAATTTGCTATACTCCGTTGTTACTCTTAACGAACCATTGCAAAAGAGGAACTTACAAAGCCACATAGTAAGGAATCCAACATGTTCATCCTCTGTTACATCCTCTCTTTCTGTGTGGACCTTGATAAACTCCTCATAAGATAATTTTTTGGTTCTCTCACTCTTTGGCAAAGTAGGGGTTGAGTTTGGGAGGTCAAGGACGGCACTAATCTCCTCACCGTGAGGTCTAATCCCTATCAAAGCAGAAATGTCTAATATAGTTGGACCCATCATACCGAAATTGAAATGGAAGGAATTACCTGAGATGGCCCAAAAGCATAATGCAGCATACAACAGGTTGTGGTCACAGGGTATAACGATTTTGGATAACTGAATGGCATCATAGATACCAACAGTTCTCCAAATATCCCCTTTCACCTTCTCGAGTCGATCAACCCAATTGATCCACCCTTGAGTGATAGTTGGCCATGACTTCCATGTGTTGTTTCTGTGCCAACCAGGCTGCAGTGTGTGCAAAAGGAGCTTCTCCCCTTCTGCTAGTGGATAAAATGGCTCGAGCTCCGAAGGAAATCCATTCCTGAAGCATGGCCCTAACATAAATTCCGATGAACTTGAAGGAGTAGGAACAAATACCTCAGAAGCAATAACGCCATTATCCAACTCCTTTAGTTTTTGCTCCATGGTGGCGAGAAGCAAAGGTGGAAACCTGCATATAGTTGATCAAACTTTTACATCTCGCAATGCCTTAAAATTTAAAACAAAAATCAATCCAAAAGAAAAAGAAAGAAGAGAGAAGAGGTCTGAACACAAGCCAACATTTGCGAACACTACAAATGAAGAAAAAGCAAGTGTAGAAAGGCGAATGCAGCAGTTGTTACGTTCATAAGCTAAACAAACACAAGTGTTAGTTTTCTGTGTACTGTATGGTTCTGTTATATCTAATTTAATCGATAAGAGTTTCTATTTAAAACTTTTCTGTCTACTGTATGCTTCAATCAAAAAAATTAAGTTATTCTTTGTGTTTACAAGTAAGGCAAATTCATTTATAGCAATGACGGGTACTTCTTCGATATTGACTTGGAAAATGAGATGTCTGATGAGGATGATATGCTGGAGGTATGTTTCAATAAGAAGACACATGGAAGGCCACATAGTGATTGAGGAACTTGTTCTAAGGCACCTATTAATTTGACTAGCAAAGCAAACTCCTGTATGATAAGTCTATTTGTCCTTGTTTGTACTCTTCTCTTTGAGGTTTCTGTTTTCCAATTCGTGTATAAAATTCACTATTTCACCTTTTTATATGCAAAGCTATAAGTTATCCTTTTAAGAACTAATTCGTTTCAATTATTTCGTTTTAGGGAAAATAATTCCTTTTTGAAAAATTGAGTTTGAAATAGTTTATAAACTCAATTTTATGAACAACATCAGGCTTACATTAATTTTGAATTCTAACACTATTACTTATACAAAAAACTAGTATTCATACAAATATATTAACTAAGCACTTAGTCTCAATAGCAATTTTCAGATTGAAAATACTTTAGCACTCATTATTTAGAAATCCAGAACCTCTAGCTAGCTAGAAGGATAGGAATTCAAGATATTCAAGATTCAAGATATTTTAGCTATAGTATTTATAGCTATAGCACTCATTATTGATAGAGTAATAGGATTAGAAATGAAGATATTCAGGACAAGGCTGGTGAGATTAGCCTCAATGGAGGAGATGCAGAAAACAAGACTGAGATGGTTGGGTACTAAAGAGGAGACACATGAATCCGGTGAGGAGATGTGAGAAGTTGGTGATAGATGGTTTTAGGAGTAGAGGTAGGCCAAAAAATTATTATGGGGAGACGATTAGACATAAGATGATATAGTTTCAGCTTATTGAGAACATTGATTACATAGAAGGTTGTGAATGATATAGATTAAGGTGAAAAGTATTGAATAGACTAGTACAAAGTTAGTTGTAGATTAGTCTTAAAAGTTAGTTATGATTGGGTAGTTAGTTGGTTAGTTGGTTGAGATTAGAAGAGGGATTAATCACATGTGGATGGGCCACATAGGAGTTAATGTGGAGAATTAAATATTGTATATATACATGTACTCATACATTCATCAAATGAGAGTTAACATTTCCCCCAAATGGTTTTGCTAATACACTGACTTCTCTTCTTCTTCTTCCTTCTTCTTCTTTCTTTCTTCTTCTCGCTTCATTCTCAAACACTTTCATGGTATCAGAGCCATGATCCAAAGGCCATTGAAGACTTCAGCAAAGATTGAAGGAAATGGCTGCAGAAAACTTGAATTCTTCAAATGGAGTTTCAGCTGATACACTTGATGCAGTGGAGAAAAATAGAAATCATCCACTGCACCGGCATGCATCAGATACTCCTGGGAGTATGCTTATATCTGTGCAGCTCACGTGAGTAGAGAACTACTCAATTTGGAGTAGATCGATGACAATCAACCTTAGAGCCAAGAGCAAATTGGGATTTGTCCTTGGAAACTGTAAGAAGAGCAATTACAAACCTGAATTGGAGGAGCAATGGAAAAAATGCAATGCATTTGTCTTTGTATGGATCATGAACATAGTCTCCAAAGAGTTGTTGAGTGGGATTGTGTATGCCTCAGATGCAGCAACGGTTTGGCCTGATCTGAGTGAGAGATTCAACAAGATTGATAGATTTAGAAGTTACCAGCTTCATCGAGAAATTTGTACATTGAGCCAAGGTAATCTATCTGTTTCAGGATACTTTACTAAAATGAGGCTTTTGTGGGATGAATTTGATGCTTT
>JAOTQJ010000018.1:121838-160055 GCA_025642045.1 Solanum sejunctum | reverse complement strand
CCCTTATCAGATACTTTTCCTTATCTAGAGGCTTTGTAGACTATATAAATTAAAGTATGGTCATGTCTCATACTTTAAATACCGTGGCCCCAACGGCCTAGTCATATGCATATTCTTTTGGCTTGTTATCACTGTTTACTTTCTTAAAGGCATATTGAACATAAGAGTCCCTTATAATATTTTAAGAAAGCACATAGATACTGGTTGGTTCTCCTAGGCCTTATCGGCAATGGGTGCCAGTCTGCCCTAATGGAACTTTGGACATGACACAGAGCAACTGTATCAAATTTACAAATCCAAAAATTATGAATTCCAGTGTTGATTTGCTCCCCTGGTGTGATGCAGATGTGACGCGAACCAGTGTTATTTTTTCCCAATTTTGTAGAGTCGGTCCAAGGCCTTGAGTCTTGGGCCTAAGTCCTCCCATGCATGAAAAATACCTATACTTAGCCATATTTTACCTTCATATCATATAAGACATTCCCCAATACTCTCTCAAACACTTAGACAAATATTTCTTACAAAATACAAGTCACACAACTCATCCAGATCTTAAGGATTTCATTCAACCTTCAAGTCTCCATTTCCAATATTCATCAAGAATTCTCTAAAGTCAAGGTATGTGGGTTTCAACCATTTGGTCCTTTCACCCATGGTGCCCAAGCTTCCGTTTTTCATAAATCTCATGTTTCTAAGTTGAGTTACTTATGGTCTTACTTAATATGAATTTTACTATGAATTATGTTGGGGTCTCATAAAAGTGTAACTATTTAAGCATGCTTTGAGCTATGAATCTTGGATCTATCTTGAGATTTGATGAAGGTTTTTGATGTATATTACATTAGGGTATTCCCAAGTGTTGGTAGGTGGTTTTACATTGCATTTTCTTATATAGTTTTATAGTAGCATTGCACACCCACCAAGTGTTTGATAAAATATCTGGTTAATGTATCTCAAGTTGTTGCAGGCCTAATGCTTGGCATATGAGTTAAGTCACTTTATGATGATAAAAAGAGGTTATATATATTTTGATTCCATGAGAAGTGTCTATTGTGTTGTGATTCGATTCCATAAGAAGTGTTTATTGTGTTGTGAGTTGACCATAGTGAATTGAGGTGTGATGCCTTAATCGCTTAGGATGGGGGTGGTAAGCCATCAACTAATTGAGGGGTCGACACCTCAATCACCTAGGATAGAGGTGGTAAGCCTTCAACTAATTGAGGGGTTGATACCTCAAACGCCTAGGATGGGGGTGGTAAGCCATCGACCAATTGAGGGGTTCATTCCTCAATCACTACTAAGGGGTGGTCTACTTTAGATTCCAAGTACTAAGTTGCTTGGTCCATGATGATCGTCTATTCCTACTTATGCAATATGATCCATATAAAGCATGTTTACTTCAAGTATCATCTATACATGCCATATTGTTATATGTTCACCTATTGCCTAATTATGCATTTTAATTATGATGCCTATCTATTGTTCCATTGTATCCTACATACTTAGTATATTCAAATGTCCTAACATATACTCTATGACTACAACAATACCATATAAGAACCGGAGCCCCACTTGATCCTCCTCCTCCACGTATCTCTCAAAGCAAGTTTGTGAGTCCTGAATTTTGAGGACATACTTCTCTTGATTTATGCTACGTATAGACTCTCTTTTCTTTATTGTATACTTGGCTATGAGGGTGTGTCTGGTTATTTGTCTTGGCCCCCACTAAATTCTATGTTTATAGGTGTTGTTGGAAAAGTTATGTAGTGATGCTATGAGCCTTGACTCTCTTGACTCTTTTGATACTTTATGATATGAAAGGCATCTCTTAGGCCCATGTTCCCTTTTTATTATCTCTTATTGTTATTTTATTTCTTCCATGATTGATGATGTGTAATGATATGTTAAAAGGCTTACTTTGGGTCCCCTTGGGTTCTCCATGCGCCGTGTCATGTCTAGGTCCTAGGCTTGGGCCGTGATAAACTTGGTATTAGAGTAATAGATTATTAATAATCCTTGTCATCCAACACACCGCGTCAATCAGAGTCTTATTCATGATTTTGAAGCACGCCACAACTATGAGTGAGAAGTTATAAGGCATTTTAAAAAATATTTCACTTATTCATAATTTATATCATGGGGTAGAGTTAGGTCCTCTAGGGCTTGTTACTAATCCCTAACTGTTACATTTCAGAATATGTCTCAAGCTACTCAGGATGGTGATATATATGGAGGTTCGCAATGCTCTATGGGTATTGGCTAGAGAGATGACAAAATTGACAACTCACCATAATCAACAAATGAGTGTCCTCGAGACTTCAAATGGTAAGAGTGGATACAATGAGACCGAGAAAGCCTGAATTGAGGGAGCTTTATCTTCTACTAGACTATTAGTGCCCAAATTTGAAAAGAAAAGGATCCCTACTGCTAGTTGTCAAGGGTGTGGCAAGAGGTATTTTTTAGGCACTAAGTGTTGTTAAAAGTATAGTGGAAACGGACATGAGATGAGAAATTACCTGGTGGCCTCGAAGGACGGAAGGAAAAGGGTTCAAATTGAAGATGGCAATGGTGGGATGACTCACTCTAAGTGCCCAAAGTGTGGGAGGAAACATGATGGCACATGTTTGAGGAAAATGGGTGCATGTTATGGGTGTGGCAAGATTGACCACAAGATTTTTGATTATCCATACTCTTAGAAAAGGTATATGAGGGGTTATGTTGATCAAGGGACTCAATGGGGTGATGAGGGGGTAGCAAAGCCTATATGCCGAAAGTGTGGGAAAGGCTATAGTGGCCCATACTTGAAGAAGTCTAATGCTTACCTTGGTTGTGATGGATTTGGGCACATGGTTAGTGGTTGTCCTCATGCTCAACCTAAAGATGGAGATGATGGTCCTCAAGGCCAAGTTGCTAATGCAGGCCAAGGAGAAAATGAGGCGCCCAATGTTGCTACTAGTATGATGGAATTTCCTTTGGCTTTGATGTGTATGCATTAATAGCTCAGGTGCCACTATCTCTTTTAGTATCCTTCGTTATTGCTAGTGGGCTTTAAGTGTGCCCCGAGTTGTTGTCTAAATGTTTGGAGTCTACCCCCCTTTGTTGAGTCTATTGTTGTTAGAAAGTTCATAGGTATTGTTTCGAGCTCATATTGTATTTGGTCTTGCCTTGTGACTTGTTGGGTTTGATGTGGTGGATTTTGATGCCATACTTGGGATGGATTGGGTGGATAGATATTATGTCTTCTTTCATTATAGGCCCACAGAGTTGGATTCCAATTCCCTAATAAATTCCTTCTTGAGTGGGGACTTGTAAGGTGGTCGTGAAGGGATAAGTCTGTTTCTTCTCTTAAGGTACAATTGATATCTAAGAGTTGCATTTATCATCTTGTAAGAGTTAGGGGTGTTGAACCTAAGTTATTTCTATTGAGTTGTTTTCGGTGGTTAATGAGTTAGTGAATATCCTTTCTGATATTTTAAATTTGGGGTGGTGTATTTTGGTTTGACGTATGTACCGGTTATCTCTATAGGTCCCATGAATAAGGTCTTTAGTCCCTACTTTGTTATGTTTGTGGTGTTCTATAGGGATAAAGTATTGATTTAGTTAGAGCTTGTGAACCATTTAGGGGTAGTGTTATAAATCCGGGGAAAGAGAAGTTGTATGCTAAGTATGAGAAGTGAGAATTTTGGTTGAAGGAGGTTACCTTTCTAGGACATGTGTTGTTGGGGGATGGTATTATGGTATATCCTAAAAATATGGATGTGATTATAGATTGGCTCAGACCATTAACCCGATCGTATATTAGGAGTTTCTTAGGCTTAGCGAGTTACTACCAGAGGTTTTTGAATAGGTTCTCTTCTATTGCTTCTCGTATGACTAAGTTGGCTCAAAAGAAGGATACCTTTGTGTGGACCGATGAGTGTGACAAGAGTTTCCAAACCTTGAAGGATTAACTTGTGTCCACTCCTATCTTGTCTCTACCAGAAGGGTTGTGTATTGTGATGCCTCCTGGATTTTATTGGGTTTTGTGTTAATGCAAAATGGTAAGTGAAACTCTCCACGTTGTCTTAGGAATGCCCCATAATCGTAGTTTCCTTATATTTTTAATTGGGGATATTTAAACACCCCTCCTCGCAGCTCAAAAAGACCTTATGATGTACCTTTTTCCAATATCGCAAAATTCATGTAGAATTTCACTAATCGAACTTCATATTCTTGTTCAGAGGGCAACATTATGTGGGTGAACGAGTACCTACAAGGTATACTTCATCCGTTCCAAGAAAATAATTTTTTAGCCAAACTTCGCTAAAACAGTAGTTGTCCGCAATGCCAACTTGCCTTGGACCTATTCAAAAAATTCTAAAATTGCTCTTTCTTACTCCAGGGCAATTGGGTAATAAGCCAATACCTATATACACAAAAATTCCTCATTGTTAAGCTATTTTGAGCCTTAAAAACTAACCAAAAATTTCTCAAATTCCTCTCTAATCTTCATCAAGTTCTCCATCCATGCTCAATTTTTTCAAAAAGTCTTGTTGGAATTCAAGGAAACCAAGTCAAGGCCCAAGTCTTCCTCATAATTCAAGTGTCCCAGTCACTTTTCAGATCTAAGGATTTCACTGAAGCTTCAACTCTTTGTTCCAATCTTCATCAAGGAAATCTCCAAAGTCAAGGTATGTGAGTTTTAACCATTAGGTCCTTTCACCCATGGTGTCCAATCCTCTTTTTTTACATTAATTGCATGTTTGACGAATTAAAGGTCCAATGGATGTCTTATGAGATGAATGACTAAATGATGATGATGAAAAGGAATGTATGTGTATGATAATGAAAGGAGTGTATATGTGTATGATATTATCTCTATATAGTGTTGGGGAAAACCAAGCCTAGCTAGGGGGATCGTAGGCTTGGGTAACCTATCGAGGGGTTGGTACCTTGGTCACCTAGCTTGGGGGCTGGTAGGCTCAAGTAACCTTATTGGGGGTTGGTACCTATCAACCTTGATTGGGAGTTTGTATTTTGTCAACCTCGGTGGAGGCTTGTACTCCATCAATCTTGGTTGGGGGTTTGTACTCCATCAACCTCATGAAGGGGTTCGTACATCATGTGCCTATCTAATGGGGTGGTAGGCCTTGGCTTGCACTGTAATGGTTACTCCTTACACTTGTATTATGATCTATATAAGTATGATTTCATTCAAGCATCATTCATACATGTCATATTGTTAGTATGCTATTCATTGCTTATGATTATGCATTTTGCCTTGATACCTACCTCTTATTGCATTACATCTTTACATACTTAGTACATTCAAATGTACTAATGCATACTCTATGCCTACATGATGTCACTATGTAGGAATTGGTGTACCGCTTGATTATCCTCCTCCACGCGGCTAGTATGACTTCTATCAAACTTGTTGGTGAGTCCTCCATTTAAGTACATTACTCATGAGCTATTGCTATGTATTAAGACTCTCTCTCTCTCTCTTTGACTTATGTATTGACTATGAGGGTGAGCTCGATTGCTTTGTCTTGGCCCCTGCTCTCATTTATGTAGTAAAGGTGTTGTTGCACATGTTATGTACCTATTCTATGAGCTTGACTATATTAACTCTTGATGTTTAGGATATGCAAGTTTAACCTTAGTCCCAATTTTCACTTGTTTACAATTATCTCTTATTGTCATTCTAATTGCTTCTGCGACCAAGAATGTGAAATGATATGCTATGAGGCTTGTTTGGGGTTCCTCGGGTTCCCTATTCGCCAGTCACGTCTAGGCCCTAGGCTTTGGTCGTGACATGAATCCTCTACTTCTACAGTATAGAAAGGTACCATAACAGGTCATGATTACCACAAACTCAAAAAGAATAAACTCAAAACCTATGAAAGAAAATAAATGGTATCCTCTGACTGCAGTGGAGGACTCACCAATCTCTGGAACTAGGAAACTCTAAATGTTAACAAGTCATCAGGTAAAGTCCTCTTATATCTACATCATGAAATGATGCAGCGGCGAATGGCGTCAATACATGGAATATATAGTATGTAAAATAATTGAATGAAACAATAAAGGCAGAGACAACATGGAATAATCTCAACTCATAAGATACTCACTTAGAATTACAAGCACTCGTCTTAGGTAAGGATAAGGAGTAGACAATAACTTATCAACATCAATCAAGACTCATATCATCAACTCAACATCAGAGTACTATCAGTGTGGAACCTATCTGGGAGTTTCCTTAATTAACAACCATCACTTATGAGTTGATGATGATACATTGAAGTGATGTCGTTCTCACATCTGTCTAGTACCTTGCCGAGGTAAAGGATGTCACTTCTGGGGATCCACAAATAAAGAATATCAAGTCCACTTTTGGGACTAAGCAAACATATGATTTTATGATTTAATCCTCTTCTATGCTAGCCAAGTAGTTAATGAGTGCGTGTGAGACTTACTCTTACTCATTTCGGTGCTCAATAAGCCTCTCAGGACTCACATGCTCATAAGATATCAAACATCAAGTTTACTCTTCATCTAGTCTCATTGGACATTGTTAATTCAACTCGTTACTTCATCCATTAGCTCTTGGAATCAAAACATTTTTTTAAAATTAAGTTTCAAACTCTTTAACACTTTAAGGACATCAATCTCATCAACACCATCATCAACACTCTCAAGTCAGGACCACAACCACAAATAACAAGTACATTCACACAATCAAGACTCTAGGCTCATCTCTTATGTTCATTCTTGCACTACTTAACAAAATAGCATATAAAGTTGCATAAAATATTTCATAATAAATATGTATGCAGTAAATTAAGTTTGTGATGATCATCAATATGAAAATTACAAAGGATAGGTATACTTTATATGAAAATACTTAAGAAATTCATACTTGAAAACTCAATACATTCATTTATCAATTTAATTCAATTAAGGGGCACATGGAAGAACAATTCCATGTTTCAAATTAGCCTTACATAGCTGGAATAGAAAAATCACCAACTTCTACAAGGAATTGACCCAAAATTCTCAAAATTTCTAGCTTTCCCCTCTTCTTCTCTCAAGATTCTCCCTCTAGAAGTAAAGAAAAAAATGGGTTTCGAAAGTACTAATCTATGAAAAATGACCTTTATACTCATTTATGGAATGTGGAATAGGTTTGAAAGGTCCAAAATGCCCTTCCTAAAATAAAAGAAAGAAATTTCACTTTGAAGTGCCCAGTACGCATCACTGACTGGGCGCGCGTTAGTATTTTTTTTCAAAAATTTTTTGAATGAGTTTTTCCAATCCTACAAAAAAAATTGAAAAATGTAAGTTTTGGTGTGTGTTGCGCCTTAGGCGTGCATCAACACTAGAAATCGCTTCAGATCAAAAAATTTATTTTTTGATCTGGTTGCTCTAAAAATTGAATGAAACTATTTCCCACTCAATTTTTCATGTTGATCGAATATCCAGTCTTAGATTTCCAAATGGGGCATGGGAAGCTATGTTATGCGCATATCTCTCCTCTAGGGGTATTTCGATAATTTTACCAGGCGTTACATCATCTCCCCCTTGGGATACTTCATCATCAAATGATGAGTATAGGTGGTAATAAAGAACAAATAGACTCAAGAATCAACCCAATACTCACTCGACTACTCGAACTCTCAACTCTTCATCAACCTCTATAAAATCTATTCAGACTCAAGAATAGACACATCAACTCAAGAATCAAAACATCAATGAAGTTAAGGATAGGAACATCACCTTCAACATCCTCATCATTTGGCATGAATAGATGCAGGTATTTGGTTCTAATAGCTTCCTCAGCTTCCCACGTAGCTTCCTCAACAAATTGTTTTCTCCATAGGACTTTGATGGAGGCTATCTCTTTGTCCCTCAGCTTGCGAACATGATGATCTAGGATTTGGACTAAAATCTCCTCATAGGATAGGTTGTCCTTTACTCTAGTACTCTCAACAAGGATTACCAAAGTATGTTCTCCCAAGCACTTCTTCAACATCAACACTTGGAATACCGGATGCATCTTGAGTTACTCGGAAGGCAATTCTAGCTCCTAAGAGACTTCCCATCCTCCTTACAATTTGATAGGGTCCAATATAGCGAGGCATCATCCCTTCTTCGCAAACCTCATGAAACCCTTCATAGGTGACACTTTCAAGTACACCCAAGCATATACCTCAAATTCTAAGTCACTTTTTCCCATATCGGTGTAAGACTTTTGGTGGCTTTGGGAAGTATTCAACCTCTCCCTAATAACTTTCACCTTATTCATAGACTGGTGGACAAGGTCAGGTCCAATCAACTCATCTTCCCCAACCTCAAACCACCCAATCGACGATGATCTACATCTTCTCCCATAAAGGGCTTTATAAGGGGCCAACAAATTCGATTAATGGTAAGTGGTTGTCCTAATTCCCTTTGAAATTGAGGATGCAAGCCCTTAATATATCCGCCAAATTCTGAATGGTGCACTTTATTTGACCATCTATTTGAGGGTGGAAGGTTGTACTCAAATTTACCTTGGTACCCAATCCCTTCAGAAAAAATCTCCAAAATTGGAAGGTGAATTGAGCTCTTCTATCCTAGATGATAGACAAGGAAACTCCATGCAACCTCACAATCTCACAAATGTACAACTTGGCATACTCTTCTGTAGTGTTAGTCATCTTAACTGCTAAGAAGTGAGCTAATTTGGTCATCCTATCTACAATCACCCATATCAAATCATGTTGCTTTTAGGACCTCGGTAGATTGGTAATGCAATCCATCATGATCATCTCCCACTTCTACTCAGGAATTTCAAAACTTTGTGCCAATCTACATAGTCTTTGATGTTCAACCTTGACCTATTGATAATTGGGACACTTCGAATCAAACTCAGCAATATCGCTCTTCATATCATTCCAACAATAGACTTTCCTCAAGTCATGGTACATCTTTGTGGAGACAGGATGAATAGAATATCTGCAGCTGTGAGCTTCAGCCATGACTTTCTCTTGAACACCATGCACATCGAGCAACACAACCTACTCGGGTATCTCAACACTGCATCTCCCCCTATGGAGAAGACCATCACCTTTTGCTTGTGGACAACTTCTTTCAATTGGAGTAAGACAGGACCTTGGTCTTGCTTTTCCTTTACCTATGACACTAAAGATGAAGCAGACTTATTCTAGACATTGACCTCAGCTTTATTATTTTCTTCAAGTTGTACTCCAAACCAGGCCAATATATGTACTTCTTGAGCCAAATCTTTCTTTCTTTTCTCCACATAGTTAGTGCTACCCATAGAAAACCTGCTATGAGCATCAGCAACAATGTTAGCCTTACCAGGGTGGTACAGAATGCTCATGTCATAATTCTTGAGCAACTTCAGCCATATCCTCTACCGTAGGTTGAGAACTTTCTGACTAAAGACATATTCCAAGCTCTTGTGGTCAGTGAACACATCAACATGCACTCCATACATGTAGTGGAGCAAGATCTTGAGTGCAAACACCACTGTTCCCAGCTTGAGATCATGAGTTGGATAGTTCTTCTCATGAATCTTAAGTTATCTGGAAGCATAGGCTATCATTTCCTTCTCTGCATCAACATAAAACCAATCCAATTATATATGCATCACAATATATCACAAAGCCTTCCATCCCGTTGGGCAAAGTTAAAACTATTGATGTTGTCAATCTAATCTTCAACTCTTGAAAATATCTCTCACATTCGTCAGACCACTAGAACTTGAACTTTTTCTAAGTCAACTTGGTCAATGGCGTGGAAAAGGAAGAAAACCTATCAATAAATTTGCGGTAGTAGCCTACTAACCCCAAGAAACTTCTTATGTCAGTTGGAGAGGTCAATTTGGGCTAGTTCTTAACCTCTTCAATCTTCTGGGCATCCACTCGAATACTATCACCCAAGATAACATTACCTAAGATAGCCACTGTCTTAAGCCAAAACTCACATTTATATCGAGAACTTTGCATACAATTCATGGACTTTGAGAGTTTGTAAAACCACCCTAAGATGATTAGCATGCTCTTATTCATCCTTAGAGTAAACCAGGATATCATCGATAAGTATAATTACGAACATGTCAAGGTACTATCTGAATACTCTTTTCATCAAGTCCATGAACATTGCAGGTGTATTTGTCAACCCAAAACACATGACCAAGCAATCAAAATGGCGATACCTTGTCCTAAAAGTTGTCTCTGGAACATCATACTCCCTTACTTTCAGCTGATGGTAACCAGAACTGAAGTTTATCTTGGAGAAGCAAGTGGTACTCTGAAGTTGGTCAAATAGATTATCTATATTGGGGAGAGGATACTTATTCTTTATTGTGATCTTGCCAGTTACCTATAGTCTATACACATTATAAGAGACCCATCTTTCTTTTGCACGAATAGGATAGGAGCACCCTTAGGAGAAACACTTGGCCTAATAAAGCCTTATCTAACAAATCTTTCAATTGCTCTTTCAATTTTTTCAATTCAGAGGGGGCTATGTATGAGGTGTAATTGAGATATACTGGGTATCGAGGAGACATCAATACTAAAGTCAATCTCCCTATCAGGAAGGACTCGCAGATCCTCAAGAATCTCATTTACAATCGAGACTAACTCTAGAGTAGGAGGCTCAACATCATCAAACTTAACTCACATGAGATAGTAAATACAACCATTAGAGATTAGCATTTTGGATCCAAGATAGGAGATAAATTTGCCTTTAGGTGCAACAGAACTCCTCTTGCACTCTAGGACTAGTTTATTAGAAAACTGGAACTTAACAATTCGTTTCCTACAATCAACAAAGGCATAACAGGCATGAAGCCAATCCACTCCAAGGATCACATCAAAATCCACTATCTCCAACTCTACCAAGTCAGCCAAGTTATCCTTATGATATATGGATACTACATAATCTATATAGACCAGCTTAGCTAGGATAGACTCACCAGTAGGAGTGGAAATAGAAAAGGGTTCAAGCAAACACTCTATAAGCATCCCGAATCTACTAACAATATAGGCAGTCACAAAAGATAGAGTGGCAACCGGGTCAAGCAATGCATAACAATCAAAAGTAAAGACTCAAATCATACCCATAAGAACATTTGGTGCCTCCTCCCTGTCCTGACGATTACCTATTGCATACAAACGGTTTGTCCTGCCCCCTGCACCTATAGTAGTATGGTGCTGCGGAGGACTGTGATTTGTTACTTCCATCACCTCATCTTCTCATAGCATACTCATTCTGGATGTGACCAGTCTGTCCACATTAATAACAAGCATTTGTGCCCTCGTTGTACTCACCTAGGTGCAGTTTGCCACATTTGCCACGGGGTGGCTTTCCCCTCAAACCTTGGGACTCGCTAACCAGGGATTGAGAACCCTGAGCCCTGAAATTCTGGTGACCATAAGACTTTTGATCATACCTATTTTGTTGGATGGGCGCACTTGATGCAAAGGGTGCATAGCTAGAAGACCTTATCTGAAAGTAAGATTTGTCACCCTTATTCTGCTTTTGCTAGGGAGGCTCATACCCTGCGGATTTGGCTTTCTTGCTCATATGCTCTTCTCTATCATTCTTTTTATCCTCCCGGTTTACTAGGCATAATCCATAATCCTAAAGATATCCATACTACGGATCAAAAGTGCTGCTTTGCACTCCTTTTTTATATGTTTACCCAATCCAGACACGAATTTTCTCATCCTTGCCCTCATGTCTTAGACCATCTCTGGAGCATACATGGACAACTTAATAAATTTGAGACTGTACTCTTTGATGGTCAGCCCCTCTTGCTTTAGGTTCACTGTCATGACCCAAACTAGGGCCTAGATGTGACATGACGAATAGGAAACCCGAAGAAACCCAAAACAAGCCTCTTAGCATATCATACACGCATCCTTGGTCGCAGAAGCAAGATAAAACAACAAGAGAAAACATAAACAAGGGAAAAAATTGGGACTAAGGGAGAGAGTTTAATACTTAAATACATAAATGAGTCAAAGCTCAAGCATAATTACATTACTTGTCCAACAACACCTCTAGCTTTAAAGGCGGAGAGGGCCAAGACACTTTCGCGGTCACCCTCATAATAATGGTAATAAGTATTCAAAAATATATAAAATTTAGTCTAAACATAAGCATGAAAGAAGATAGATATTATCCCCAGACATGAGGACTCACCAAAGCTAACTTGAACAATCTATCTAGCCACGTGAAGCAGAACCAATGGTAGCTCTAGTTCCTACATGGTAATATCATATAGGCATAGAGTATGCGTTAATACGTTTGAATGTAGCAAGTACGTAGGATGCAATGTAATAACAGCTAGGTTATATAATCAAAATGCATAATTAAGCAATAAATGAACAAAAAGCAATATGGCATGCATGAATAATGCTTGAAGTTAAACATAATTATAAAGAACATATACATGTGTAGGAAGGAACCATCTCTATAGACCAAGCAAACATAGTACTTAGAATCCAAGGTAGATCACTCCTTATAAGTGATTGAGGAATCAACCTCTCAATTGATTGAAGGACGACCACCCTCCACCGGAAGTGTTTGAGGTATCAACCCCTTAATTGGTTGATGGCTTACTACCCTCATTTGAGGCAATTGAGGTATCAACCCCTCAATTGGTTAACAGCATGACCACCCCCATCCCAAGTGATTGAGAAATCAACCCCCCAATTGGTTGACAGCATGACCACCCCCATCCCAAGTGATTGATATATCAAACTCCCAATTGGTTAATGGGTATAGCACCCCCTATCAAGTGGTTAAGGCAATTTACCCCTCCTTGTCTAGGTATGGTCAACTTACAACACTATAAGTACTTTTCATGAAAACAACTCATATAAACATTCCTTTTATCCTTATAAAGTCGTTCAAGTCATGTCTCATATAATAGATCATCAATATCTCAAGATCCAAAATTGGATATTTTATCAAATACTTGGCGGGTGTGTAATACTAGTACAAAACCATGCAATTGAAAACTGAAATCATGTGAGAAAACTTGAAGTAAATCAACCTACCAACACTTGGTAATACCCTCCTGTAATATACATCAAAACCCTTAATCAAATCTCAAGATAGATCATAGATTCATAGCTCAAAACATGCTTAAACAGTCACATTTTTATGAAATCCCAACATAGTTCATAGTCAAATCCATAATAAATAAGACCCATAAGTAAATCAACATAGAAATATGCAATTTATGTAAAAAAGAAGCTTGGGCACCATGGGTGGAAGGATCTAATGGTTGAAACTCACATACCTTAACTTTGTAGAATTCCCTAATGAAGATTGGAATGGAGACGTGAAGGTTGATGAAATCCTTAAGATCTGTAATGAGTTTTGGCACTTGAATTTTGAGTGAAATATTTGTCTAAGTGTTTGAGAAATTATTGGGGAATGTCTTGAATGATATGAGGTTGAAAATGACTAAGTATAGGTACTTTTATGCATAGGAAGGCTTAGGCCCAAGACTTTAAAGCCTTAGGTCGAGATTAAAAAAATTGACAACAAAATCCACTCCTCCACGACAGGTCCGCGTTGCAGAGTAGTCGCAAACTGCTACTGGAATAACAAAATTGGCAAAATTTGTTTTTCGCTATGGGACCTTTAAAATTTGAATTATACCCATTTCCCACTCCATTTTTTCCCCTGAATAAGAATATAAAGCTGGATTTTTGATATCACACATGGAGTTTGAGATACATGAAAATTACGACTATGGGCATTTTTGAGGCACATTTTTTGGGTACTTTTTGAGATCGTTTCAATATCTTCCCCTTGGAAACATTGGTCCTTAAATATCAAAGAAACATATATAAAAGCAGTAAGCAAGATAATTTCAATCCGCACATGATGCAACAATGCACTTAAACATCATTTCAAAAATCTCAACATAAGTGGCAAAATCACCATGAACTCGTCAATATAAACATGAATGTGTGCAAATGACATGAGGGCTTAAACTTAAGACTTGGAATCACATAAAGGACTTAGTTGTTATCTTAGGCTTGAATAAAGTGAAAGTGGTACGAATATCGCTCTTTTACGACAGCTTCAGCTCTCCTATTGACTCTTTCGTCCCATTGATTCCTCCAAATAACTCTGATGAAAATTACATCCTTGTCTCTCAACCTTCTCATTTAAATATCAAAAATTTCTACTGGAACCTCCTATAAGTCAAATTATACCTCATCATATCCACAACCTTCAAAGTTACCCTAGCACTTAGGTCACCACACACCATCTTAACATAGACACATGGGAAAACTAGATGGACCATATCCATATCCATAAGCAACTCCAATCCTTGTGAAACCTTTCCAATCCCTCCAACCCTATAAGGACCTACAAATCTTGACCCAATTGTCAACCTTAAACACACATAGTCCTTATTGGAACTACAAGCCATCATCTCCCCCTTGGCAGAAAACCTCTACTCTACCATCCCTTACCAAAACCTCCAACTTTATTAACGTGGAATCAATGCCTTGCTTAACTAGACCTCCTCATCCAAAGAAGGTTCGGAACCATCAAAACCACTATGCCAGCTTTCTCAATTTCACCCAACCTAGTCATCCGGTGAACTTCTCCAAACACCCTTTGTCATCCTAAGGATTCCCACTTTCCATAATTAGCCAGCAATCTCACACTCCTCTAAACTCATAGTATCACTCTCAAATGGTCCACAAGTTCTCCCTTACTTCTAGAAATGAGCTAACATATCATCACCAAAGACCACCACAAACATGTAAAGGTAGGGTTTAAAGACCCTATTCATAAGAGTTATAGACATAGCTGGTGTACTAGCCAAACCATAAGATACTAGCCCAAATTAAAACATCGAGAGGACGTTAAGAACTCATTAACTATCGGAATTGACTCAATAGGAATGACTTAGGTTCAATACCCCTAACTCCTACAAGATGATAAATGCAACCCTTAGAGATCAATTGGGCCTTAAGACAAGAAATGAACTTACTATTTCACTACCACTTTACAATTCCCCATGCTCGAGGACAGGTTCATTAGGGAGTTGGAGTCTAACTCTAGGGCCCTATAATCAAAGAAGACATAATATGAATGCAAATAATCCACCCTAAGTATGCCATCAAAGTCCACCACATCTAATTGAATAAAATCACAAGGCAAGACCTAAATCCACCATGACCACGGACCAATCTCTATAGACCTCTCTAGCATCAGATGACTCACCAATGGGGTAGACACCAATAAGTTCACATAACAATTCTGGATACACATGAAGATCACTAGCAACCATAGGAATAATAAAAGACGCCTAGACCTACTAATGCATGCACAACAAGGTCAAAGGAAACTTGAACTTACCTGCGAAGTATCATGCCAAGCCTATTGGCTCACATAGGGGTATGGTTGAGAACGTCGACTACTATCCTTATGTTCTTTAGGGACCCACAAATAATGTCTCAAATTATGTTCCACTCCACCACAGCCAAAACACTCACCTGAACCAGCTAAACAATCCCCCGGATGGCACCTTCCACACTTGTTGCATGTAGTAGGAACTTGTCCACCATCAACTTCGCCTTGATACTTGGGGCTATCCACCCCATCCTTGGCAACCGTCTTATTTGGAGTATCATCAGACTCTAGATCTTGGAAGCTACCACCAAATCGAGACCTCTTAGTTCCCTCACTTCTCCTCTCTCGACCATATAGGCAATCAACTATCTTATGGTCCATCAAACCACACCTATAGCATGCACCCGTGTTCCTCAAACATGTGCCCTCGTGTTTCCTCCCATACCTGGGGCATCTAGGACAAGTGGAATATGGATGCCTACCCCTTACCTCTCTACTCTTATCTTTTGAGTTCTCAAGGATATCTACTTATCGATTGAGTTGAGCAGTCACGGCCTTGGCCAATACCCATAGAGCATTGTGAACCTTATATGTCACTGTCTTGAATAGTTTGAGACATATTCTGAAATGTAATGATTGAGAATAATATATAAGCCTTAAAGGACTTAACTCATGATATAGATAATGAAGAAGTGAAACAGTCGCTAAAACGTCTCACAGCCTTCCATTCATAGTTGTCACGTACTTCACAACCATGAATGAGACTCTAATGATGCAATATGCTGGATGTCGAGGATCATTAACAAACTAATGCTATGATACCAAGTTTTCATGACCCGAACTAGGGCCTAGATGTGACATAATGAATGGAGAAACCGAAAGAACCCCAAACAAGCCTCTTAGCATATCATACAAACATCCTTGGTTGCGAAAGCAACATAAAACAACAAGAGAAAACATAAATAAGGGGAATTGGGACTAAGGGAGAGAGTTTAATGCTTAAATACATAAATGAGTCAAAGCTCATGCATAATTACATTACTTATCCAACAACACCTCTAGCTTGGAAGGGAGGGGGGCCAAGATACTTTTTGAGTTCACCCTCATAATAATGGAAATATGTATTCCAAAATATACAAAATATAGTCTAAAAAGAAGCATGAAAAAAGATAGATATTGTCCCCAGATATGAGGACTCACCAAAGCTAACTTAAATAATCCGTCTAGCCATGTGAAGGAGAGTCAATGGGAGATTTGATTCCTACATGATAATATCATGTAGGAATATAGTATGTGTTAGTACGTTTGAATATACTAATTATGTAGAATGTAATGCAACAAGAGGCAGGTAATATAATCGAAATGCATTATTAGGCAATAGATGAACATATAGCAATATGGCATATATGAATGATGCTTGAAGTAAAACATACTTATAAAGAACATATTAAATGTGTATGAAGGGACTATCTTTATAAACCAAGCAAACTTAGTACTTTGAATCCAACATAGACCACCCCTTAGAAGTGATTGAGGAATAAACTGCTCAATTGATTGATGAACGTGACCACCCTCTATTGGAAGTGATTAAGGTATCAACCCTTCAACAGGTTAATTGTTTACCACCCTCATTCGAGGTGATTGAAGTATCAACCCCTCAATTAGTTGATGGCATGACCACCCCCATCCCAAGTGATTGAGGAATCAACCCCCTAATTGGTTTATGGCATGACCACCCCGTACCAAGTGATTGAGGAATCAACACTCCAAATGGTAAGTGGGTATACCACCTCCCATCAAGGAGGTTGAGGCAATTTACCCCTCCTCAACTAGGTATGGTCAACTCATAACACTATAAGTACTTTTCATAGAAATGACTCATATAAATATTCCTTTCATCATTATAAAGTCATTTAAGTCATAGGTCATATAATAGATCATCAATAGCTTAAGAATATAAAATTAGGTATTTTATCAAACACTTGGCGGGTGTGCAATACTAGTACAGAACCATGCAATTCAAGAGCGAAATTATTTAAGAAAACTTAAAGTAAATCAATCCACCAACACTTGTAAATACTATCATACAATATACATCAAAATCCTTCATCAAATCTCAAGATAGATCATAGGTTCATAGCTCAAAACATGCTTAAATAGTCACACTTTTATGAAACCCCAACATAGTTCATAGTCAAATCCATAATAAGTAAGACTCATAAGTAAATCAACATAGAAATATGCAATTTATGCAAAGGGATAAACCTTTCATCAAATCTCAAGATAGATCAAAGATTCATAGCTCAAAACATGCTTAAATAGTCACACTTTTATTAAATCCCAATATAGTTCATAGTCAAATCCATAATAAGTAAGACTCATAAGTAAGTCAACTTAGAAACATGCAATTTATGCAAAATGAAGCTTGGACATTATGGGTGAAAAGACCCAATGGTTAAAACTCACATACCTTAGTTTTGGAGAATTCCTTAATGAAGATTGGGATGGAGACTTGAAGCTTGAGTGAAATCCTTAAGATTCTAAATGAGTTTTGGCACTTGAATTTTGAGTGAAATATTTGCCTAAGTGTTTGAAAGGTAATTTCTTGAACGATATGTGATTGAAAAATGACTAAGTATAGGTGTTTTTACACATAGGAAGGCTTAGGTCCAAGACTCCAAAGCCTTAGGCTCAGATTAAAAAATAAATTGGCAACAAAATGCACTGCTTTATGACAGGTCCGCGTCACAGAGCATTCACGGACTACTACTAGAATTGCAAAATTGGCAAAATTTATTTTTCACCATGGGTCCTCTAAAATTGTTGATATATCCATTTTCCACTCTATTTTGCCCCCTGAACAAAAATATGAAGTCAGATTTTTGATATCATGCACGAATTTTGAGATATATGAAAATTATGATTATGGATATTTTCAAGGCATATTTTTGGACACTTTTCGAGGTCGTTTCATTCACAAACTCATCAACTTTGTCTCCCTCAACTCCTGGGGAAAGAAATGATCGAGGAAAGCACTCTCAAACTTATCCCACTCAGTAGGCTCAGCATTCTTACCTTGACTATCTTCCCATTAATTATACTAGACATTTGCAATATCTTTAAGCTGATAGGAGGCAACCTCAACTCCTTTAACCTCATTAGCATGCATGGCCCTCAAGATCTTCCACATCTCATTGATGAAATTCTGCAGGTCCTCCTCAACTTTTGAACTCGTATAAACTGACGGGTTTATCCTCAAGAAGTCTCTGAGCTTTGTTACAGTCGTGGGCTCTATGGAGCTGGGAATAAGGGCATGAGGACCTCCACTATTATCCTGGGAGGCCACTAGCTAGGTGAGCATAGTAATGGCTCCCCTGAAATACGTCTTTGAGGTGGAGGCTGGTTGTTGTTGTGCAAGAGGTGTCTATGATACCTCGCTAGTTCTAGTTGATAGTCCCGGTATCCTCAACCCCGTCTAGGTAGGGACCTCCAATGGTGGATTCTCAGTGGATAGGGCCAAGGAATATCTCTAGGCAGCAGTACGTTTAGGAGGCATGATCTGCAAACGCGTAGCGCACGAATTAGAAAAAAGTTTCATAGAGTTAAACCTTATTGCATGAACTCAGAATATAGAAGAAATGTAACCATTCTAATGTCTTATAGGCTCCTGCTTATGAAGTGTGGTGCACAACACACCGATAAATAAGATTCTACTAGACATGACTTCATAGACTCCCTAACACTCTTGAACTTTGTACTCTGATACCAAGTTTGTTATGCCCCGGTAGGGTACGCTAGATGTGGTTGACACTCAGAGACTATTGCTAGTTCCCAAGCGAACCACTAAGTCTCAAGACATTCTGGCGACCCATATCCCAAAAGTTGGACATTTACTATGGATCCATGAGAGAGTTGATCATCCTTTACAGTGGCAAGTTTAGGACAGGCATGGCAACGACGTTGCCTTCATTGTGTATCACCAAACAAAGGTGATGGAATTGGATGTCGGTTAAAAGAAACTCCTAAGCAAACGCTGATTGAGCATGATATTTCTACACTAAGTTTATTTCTACTAAGTTTATTTCTACTAAGTTTATTTTTAAAATCATGATTTACCTTAAAACCTTGCATATATTTTGGTGAGCATGAGTTGTTTGTGTCAAGGTGAGTGAGATTTACTTTCTTGAGCTATTTTATATACCAGTAATTTCATGTACTAATATCTATTTGGACCTATATCGTTTCATAATGTAAATACATGTGATAGAGGACTTCAGCCCGGGCATCATTGAGGTCTAGATCAATGCATTCTCAGAGTTGGTGAACTCTTCTTGCGTTCTAGAGGAGCCCTTTTATCTTCTAACTTTTATCAAGCAGCTTATTTTTTTGATTTGGGTGTCCATGGCCTGTCGTGACACCATCTAGACTATTGAGTAGAGGCTTCATAGACATTGAGTAGAGACTTTATTGAGTATTGTTATTTCCAAACTTATTCATTTGGAACTATCCTTTAGTAGAGTTATATCTATCTTTACAATGGCTTTTATTTTGATGCATTTCTTCCGCTATTGAGTTGAGGTGACGATGAGGCTAGGTGGTTCTCTTGGAAAATCAACAATGGTTCTTCAAGTATTGGCCATGCCAAGGGTTCCCTCCCCGGGAGTGATAGGAATTTTTTTGAAGGGGTGTGCAGGTACGGGAGGAGGATGAAGTAAGAATTTTTTTAAAAAAAAAATGAGGATAGGGTACACAGTTGGAGGTAGGGTGGAGTGGAGTAACAAAAATATTTTGAATTTTGTCTTTTCAATTTTTTTGTGGATAGTGATACTTTAATCTTTAACTTTTAACTAATACTAATAATTTATTTATTTAATTTTTTAAGATAAAATATTTTGTTCATGTGGAGTGCTAGGATGACAATTATTTTGAATAAAAGAGAGAGTGTAGTACAGACAACTTAAGAAGGGTGTAATTAAAGAGAGAGGTGTGTTTTGTCAACATAATGAATGACAGTTTAGGTATAAAGCTAAAAAAAAAATAAGAGATACTTTAATTGTGTTTTTCACACTTCACCCTATTGTTTTGATATAATTACATGATTTATAGTAGTGACTGAATTCCTGAAAAAACCCCATATTTGTTAGCTACAGTGTAGATCTGCCTATTGGATATGGGATAGAACACAATAGAATGGTAGGGTACAGGGATAAAGGTTAAAATATGAATATAATTATACGACAAAATAAAATTTATGTAATAATCAAAACAAACATTACGATCAATTAGGTAAAATCCATCCAAAGACGACATTGGCAAGGATGAGTTCTGTATTGGTAAATAGCCATAGTTGTTTTGGCAAATATCCAATTTAATATATCTTCTTAAAATTATTATTTTACGTACACTAGGAAGTTATAATTACAATTAAAGAGGTAAATTGGAGTACATTGAATAATATATGTTTAGCCGTAAATGTATAATGAAATGTTATTGGTTCATGTTGTCATTGACGCTCAATGCTTTTGCTTACAAGATTTTCGTGTTGTTTGTGAGCCATTGTTTTTACTAGAGGTATAAAAGAAAAGATAGATATAAGTGTCTTTATACACCAAAAGAAGGTTGTATGTTCCAATAGTATGTATTCCTGGAAAAGGACCAAATTCAGGAATACATTGGTCTCTTTTATCCTCAATCTTTTTGTCTCTATGTTCAGGTTTGAATGAACAACTATTCATGCATAAACAAAACAACATCCTTCGAATTTTGTTGTTGATGTTAACAGGACGATGGCGGAAATAGAATTTGGATGGCACACAGTGAGATCCCATGGGGCTAAGGTGGCAAAAACGCACAAATATGACTGGTTGATTGTGCTTGTACTTGTGGCAATGGATGGCTTGTTAAATTACATTCAGCCTTTCAATCGTTATACTAATGCTAAAATGTTAGAAGATCTCAAATATCCTTTCAAAATGCACGACACCATGCCCATGTGGGCCGTTCCGGTATGTATTTATTATTACTCCCACTTTACCTTTCTTATCATATATCATATCAGAAATCAATGTTATTGCATTTTGTAGGTAAGTCTATTATCATCAATTTTAACTTATAAATGCAATCCACTGATTGTTTATATATACATAATGGTACGAGGTAATAGATTATTTGCTCTTGTTGTGGTGACATAATCATTTTTCTGTCATATCAACAAAAATATAAACTGACGATTTGATGTATGTGTCATACGGAGAAAAATACTTACATATGTTAAGGTAGATATCTCAACTCTATTAGAGATAGCTTAATACCAAAAATTTCAGCAATACTAATATAACTATTTTGTAAATTATAACCAAAGGTAGATTTTTTTTTCTCCTATATATATTAATGCATGTTACGTTCTAGCTTAAAATGCAACTAATGATTTTCATATTTCTATATTTGTAAATGACAATTGAAAGTGCAAGAGGGGTGGAGGTGGGGTGGAGGGTTGAATTGAATCCTTTTTAAAACTTAGTCGACTTAAGGGTGAGACAGTTGACTATATAACAAATATAAGTAATACAATCAAGTAAAGTGCATAAAAAAAAGTTAACACTAGATGTTTTTATACTAGTTCAGATTCAATATAGATTTTACTCCAGTCTCCTTGGATTGCAAGGGAGTTCTAATTCAAGCTCTTAATCTTTTTATGGATTACAACGGAAGAGTCTAGATCTTCACTCAATCTACACTCAATTCCTTTTTTGTCTTTATTGTTCTCGAACAATTGATATAGAACCTCACTACTACTACTTTTATCTCATCTCTTTTTCAGTCACACAGTGATTCTATCAGGATTACAATACTTAATAAAGTAGAACAAAGCTTGCTAGAATAGTGTGATTGTATATTTTTCTTGCTCAGAGTTTCTTCTTAATAAAGTGGATGAAGGGATTTAATCCTTAGAAAGGAAGGATGAATCTTCTTTCCAAGAATAAGCTAAAGTCTTAGGGACTTTGTTATCTTCTTCTCATTGAGAAGATCTTTCAGTGGTGCAATGAACAGTAATTCTTCTTACATAAATCAAAAAAGTGTCTTGATAGTTTGCACGTGCAAACCAAGGAAGTGTAAGAATCCTATATTGCAATCTTTAGTATCTTCCAGATCTTTGCATATTAAAAGTTTCCTTTTGATGCATTCGATAATTATTTCTTGACATTATTGTCATGTGATCCTTCCTTGCAAGGTGGTCAGCAATTATCATTGACATTAGGGATTTGTTTTTTTCTTTTTGCACTACTTGGTCCTCCCTAGATCCTGTAGAGGAATCATCAAAATTAGACCTAACAACCTTTTCCTTTTTTATGATGATAATATGATATGTAGTAAACTTCACTGTTAGATTTGGGAGATCCTTTGGTCTCCCCCTAAGACAGCTCCTCATGAGAGTGATGTCCTTTAGCTTTCATTAGTTGACTGGTTGTCTTCTCCCCCATTGACATAAGCAAAAATCAATGAACAATAATGAGACAAATGAAAATAAGGATAGATAGAACAACGTCAACTAGATGGAACAATAAGTAACTATAGCTAATTATAATCCAAAACAAAAGAAATTTTCTAGAAATAAGAGAGAGTAACGCTGATTTTGAAGAAAATAGGTCAAAGTGTTTACAGTCATAGTCTTTAGACCTTCAAAATGAGTGGAGATATTTGTTTTCATGGCTTATGATTGACAATCTTCACAGCCTCCTTGATAACTTGATCTAGCTTGAGACGTATTTTTGCAACATCTGAGCTAGTTTCTTTGGTAACAACACTGACCTTCTCCATCTGAAAATACGTCCCAATAAGAAGATCTGGAAGACTCTCCAGCTTACCATCTGGAGAGTTGAGTCTGTCGAGAATTTCATCAAGCAGCTTGGCATCAATCGAGGGATTGAATTGCTAGCACGAAGGGATATCAGAAATGGCTTTGGATAAAGGGGGAGCACAAATTCCATCAGTGTGACTTGAGAAGTTAGAACTCATCAAGACGAATATGACTCATACACATCAAGACATACATGATTGGCCTACAGAATATGAGTGATAATCATCCCATAGTGGAAACTAGATGAATCAAAGGAAGAATTCAATATGAAATTCAGAATAAAAGAAGAAAGCTTGATTTTTCTTTTAACAAGAAGACGATAAGAGAACAAAGTATCGCGAATAGATAAGATAAAGTGAGACCTAGCATGAGGGAAGAGAGTTGTTATGATAATGTGAGAAACAATTATGATTTCAAAAGACAGATCTTTGGGACCCAATGGGAGGGAAGTGGTATAGAGAAGTCTAGAGCAATGGCTTTCTTAGCCTCTTCAAAAATCACTTCAAGATCAAAGGACCAGGAATTCTTAGATAAAGAAGAAATTTCAGAACAAGAGATTTTGAAGAAAAAAATCATAAAAAAGATCATAGTCAAGAAAATAGATTTCCTCAAAACTATGATTTTCAATGTGCTAGGGTTGGAAGACATGAGATTAACATTGAAAAGGCGAACAAGAGATTCATACATAATTTTAGGGGTTGAAGAGAAGATATTTTGCCACACTAAAATTTAAAGAGTTCTTTAATAAGATAATTTAAGCGTAGAAGCATATCAAGATCAAACAATTCTTCCATGCACAATAATTTTCAGCTTGAGGTCATGGTATAAAGACTCATTAGAGAAGCTCCAAAAATCACATTTTACATCAAGAGAACTGTCAAGATCAAACTTAACCTTCTTCTTAGAGTCATAAGATGAGAGGAGTTAGATGAACTTGATAGAGAATTTTGATCAGACTAGTCCGAGTTTATGGTAATAGGAGCAGTGACAATGCTTTTGCCTTTCTTCCTTGAGCTTTTACGAGAGAGTTGAGAGACTTTGGGTTTTGGCCATTGAAGAAAGGTGAGATATTACATGGTAAAAGAAAATATATGGGGAAATAAAAGTGACAAACAAGGAAGGTTAAAGAAGATAAAGAGACGATGATTAGACTTTTAAAGGACAAGGGTCAGAGGAAAGTGAAAAGTTAAGAAATAATTATGCTAAAATGGAGTGAAAATGATATCAGAAATTAATGAGACATAACAATTCACAAGGAAAGAAAATTATTACAATTATTAAAGAGGATTTAAAATGGATACATAAGGAATTTCATAAAAATAAAATAAAATCTTCTTCAAGCAGGAATTTGATAAAAATATCAACTAATTGAGACTTAATACTGACAAAAGATAATTTAATGTTATCTTTTAAAATATGATCTCTAATAAAATGATACTTTCTATCTATATGTTTGGTTCTAGAATAATGCACAAGATTTTTTGAAAGACAAATAACACTAGAATTATCACACATAATATGAGTAAGTTTACACAATAATTCGTAGCCACTTAATTGGTGAATCATTCATAATAATTGAGCAAAACATAACCCAATAGCAATCTATTCAGCTTCAATTGTGGAACTAGAAACATAGTTCTGTCTCTTCCTATTCCAGGAGATTAAAGAATTTTCTAAAAATTAGCAAGTGCCATTGTTGCTCTTTCTATTAATTTTATTACCTGCAAAATCTGAATATGAGAAGCCTATGAGATTAAAATTAGCAAATTTTGAATACCACAGATCATAGTTACTTGTATCAACAAGAAATCAAAATATTCTTTCAACACCAGTCAAGTGAGACTCCTTAGAAGCCGACTAATATCTGGCTCATTTGCATACACTAAACATAATGTCTGGTTAGCTAGTAGTAAGATATAAGAAAGAGTCAATCATATCTCGATATTTTATTTCATCCACTGATTTATCATTATTTTTTTATTCTAAGGAGCAAGTAGAATTCATTGGAGTTCCCAAGGCTTTAGCATTACTAATTTTGAACTTAAATTCTTTTTATATACTTTGACAAACAAGGATGCCTTGGTCTTACTGTTGAATTTGAAGTCCAAAAAAGAAAGTCAACTCATTCATCATGCTCATCTCAAATTACTTTGTATTAGTTTTAAATATTCTTTGCATAGTTTAGCATTAGTATTCCCAAAAATAATATCACCAAAATAAATTTGAATAATAAGATTTTTAGAAGAAGATCACTTTATGAAAAAAGCATAACAATTTTTCCTCGTTTAAACTCATGTGAAATTAAAAAAGTGCTTAGTTGATCATATCAAGCTAGAGGAACTTCTTTAAGATCATACAAAACTTTTGACAGTTGAAAAACATGACAAGAAAAATTTGTAGTTTTTAATCTAGGAGGTTGTTTGAAAAAATCTTCTTTTTTAGTTAATACATTGATAAAAGCACTCTTCACATACATTTGAAGTAATTTAAATCCTTTAGAGGTTGCATAGGCTAGAAGTATATGGATAGATTCTAACCTGACTATAATAGCAAATGTTTCATCATAGTCAACTCCTTCTTATTGAGAGTATACTCAAGTAACTAATCTTGCTTTATTTCGCACAACCTCACCATATTCATTTAACTTGTTTTTAAAATTTTATTTTGTGGCAATGATTGAGGTCTTTTTAGGTTTAGAAACTAGTGTCTATACTCGATTCTTTTCAAATTGATCAAGTACTTCTTGCATGAGTTTAACACAATGATTGCCCTTCGTAGCTTCATCAACCTTTTTAGGTTTAAGTTGAGATATGAGAGTTGTATTGGCACTTTTCTTGTTAGTTGTCCTGATATTTTCCTTTGTTTGGATTTCTATTGTAAAATTTTTAGAATAATCTGGTTCACTTCTCCAGTCATTTGGAATAACTTCAGTGCTGAACTGTTTTTCTTTTGCATTAGTCAACTGATATGAGCAATCGACTCCTTTTGGATTGATGGCAATGCTTTGACAGTTTTGACTTTCTTTATCATAAAACTGCTTCTAAATTCAAAATTTTGATTAGAGTCATTAAATATAACATGAATAGATTCTTCAATAGAAGAAGTTCTTTTATTAAAAAGTTTGTAAGATCTACTAGATCGAATTAGAATAGCCAAAAAAAATACCCTCATTCTTGCTCAGATCAAACTTACCAAGATTCTCTTTCCCATTGTTGTAGACAAAATATTTACATCCAAATAAATGAATGTATCGAATATTCTATCATTCCTCGGGAGGGTACCCTAGATGTGGCCAGCACTCAGAGTCTATTGCTAGTCCCCAAGCAAACCACTTAGCCTTATCACATCAATTCATTCAATAAACTACACCCATTAGCAGAAGGCTAAAGATAATAATGGGCAAATCTAGTCTCAAATAACATATCAAATAAAAAGGCTAGTAGGAAAGAAACTAGTTCAACAAGTCTCAACATCAATACTCAACTCTAGTCTATGAACCCTCTATTACTATCAAATGGTGCCAATGACGGACCCATGGCTACCTCAAAACAAAATAAAGCTAACTCAAATTTAAATCTATAAAGTTAGATGAAATTAAATAATGATCCTCTGAAGTAAGAAGGCTCACTAACTCAGCTGAATGCTTAGGTCCTCAATGATGCACTTGTTGATAATCAGAATGTCAACTGTCTATCTAAAGCAAGAATAAAGAGTAGACAAGTGACTCATCAATCAACTCAGACTCAACTCCATGGTACTCCTCCATGACTCAATGCTCATAAAACTCCTCATCTTAATTGATTATCTCGATTAGCCTCATAAAGGCATTCATCATCTCAATTAGTCTCATAGAAACTCTCATCATCTTATTAACTCAACTCAAATGGGGCTTTCAGCCTAACATCAATTAACTCATCAACTTGGTTATTCGTTTAATAACTCAAGGACTCAAATGATCATTAAGAAGAAGCCATTTAGACAAAACTTTAGAACTTAATTATGAATACTCATAGGATCAGCAAGTTCAATTAACTCAATCTCATACTCTCATTAAGATTACAATCAACATACTCAAGTCAAGGTTGTAGACTCCATCCCTAGGTTCGTTCATGCACACTTTCACAAAATAACATATAGGCTTATACAATAACTCATGAAAAGTATTTAATTCAAGTAAACAAGTACATAATGATCATCAACATATAAAAATACATGTAATAGATATAATTTTTAAGAAAGTAGTCAAGAAAATATTTCAAAAAATATATGTGTGGACTCATAGACTCTCAATCCTCTATTACCATCAATAGGGCACATAGGAGAATAATCCCATAATTTAGTTAAACCTTACATACCTGGTGTGAAACTTTTGGACAATCAACTTCAAGAATTCTCCTGAAAGTCCTCAATTCTTGCTCTTCTTCTCTTCTCTTTAGTGTTAGTCTTTTCAAGAACTTAGAAAAGACTTAAAATGGGGATTAAAATCCTTTTTAACCTCAAAATGACCCATTTAGATTATATTTTGAGTTTAGGAGGGGTTGAAAAAGGTTTAGAATGCCCCCCACGAAATAAAAGGAAAAACCTTTGCCTCGGGACACAAGGTTCGTGATGAGGACCTGTGTATTTTTGAGGTTTTTTTTATCAAAGATTCTCCAAATGAGTTTTCTAATCCCGTGAAATTGTTTTGGACAAAATGTATGTGTAGGTCCGCAGTAGGTGCGTGTCGCGCCCTTATTTTGAAATTCATTTTCAAATTGAAAAAATATATTTTGATCTGGTTGCCCTAAAAATCAACTGAGATCACTACCCCACTTAATATTTCATGTTGATTGCATATTAAGCCTCGAATTTGCCAGCGAAGCATAAAAAGATGCATTATGCGCACATCTCTCCTCAAGGAATATTTTGCTAATTTTACTGAGTGTTACATCATCTACCTATCGGGATCATTAGTACTCGAATGATGAGTGAAGGTGGACACCAAGGCACGAATATACTGAAGTCTCATCTCAATTATACATTCAATAACTCAAACTCTCGACTCCTTATCAACCACAACAAACTCTACTCAAACTCAGGCATAGACACATCAACTCAAGAATAGATAAATCAATCTAAGTCAAGGGTAAGGAAATTACCTTCAACATTTTCATCATCAAGCACAAATAGATGCTGATATTTAGCTCTCATCTCTTCCTCAGCTTCTCATGTGGCTTTCTCAATGAATTAATTTCTCCAAAGGACTTTGACTGAGGCAATCTCTTTGCTTCTCAACTTGCAAGCTTGATGATCCAGAATTTGGACCAGAATCTCCTCATAAGACAAATTATCCTTTACACAAATACTCTCAACAAGGATCACTAAGGCAGGATCTCCCAAGCATTTATTCAACATCGAGACATGGAATATATAATGAATTGCATGTAACTCCAAAGGCAACTCTAACTCATAAGCAACTTTCCCAATCCTCTTCACAATCTGAGAGGGACCAATATAGTGAGGACTCAATTTCCCCTTATTCCCAAATCTCATGACACCCTTCATAGGTGACACTTTAAAGTACACCCAATTATTCACCTTGAACTCTAAGTCTCTTCTTCTCGAATCAGTGTAAGACTTCTGGAAACTCTATATAGTCTTTAACCTCTCTTTGATGACCTTTACCATATCTATTATTGATGGTCAAGATCAGGTCCAATCAACTAGATTTTCTGACCTCGAACTACCCAATTAGTGATCTACATCTCCTCCTATACAAAATTTCATAGGGAGCCATCTGAATACTTGCATGATAACTATTTTTATATGCAAATTCAATCAATGGTGGGTAATCATCCCCATTACCTTTGAAGCCAAGGACATAGGCTCTTAACATGTCCTCTAATATCTGTATATTGCGCTCTTCCTAATCATCTGTTTGAGGGTAAAAAGTTGTACTCTGATTCACTTTAGTACCTAATCCCAAGATCTCTAAAATTGGGAGGTGAATTGAGCTCCTCTGTCTGACATAATAGACTAGGGAACTCCATGCAACCTTACATTCTCACGGATGTACTTAGCATACTCCTCCGTAGTGTTAGTTTTCTTGATGCTAAGAAGTGAGATGATTTGGTCATCCTATCCACAATCACCCAAATCAAATCATGTTGTTTTCAAGACCTGGGTAGGCCGGTAATAAAGTCCATGTTGATCATCTCTCACTTTCATTCAGGAATTTCAATGTTCTGAGCCAATCCACATGGTCTTTGATGCTCAAATTTGACTTACTAGCAATTTGGGAACTTAGAAACAAACTCAGTAATATTCCTCTTCATTACACTCCACCAATAGACTTTTCTCACGCCGTGTTATATCTTGGTAGAGACAGGATGAATGGAATATCTAGAACTATATGCTTCAGCCAAAATCCTATCTCAAACACCATCAACATCTAGAACGCACAATCTACTCTTGTATCTAAACACTCCATCTACCCTTTTGGAAAAGACCATCACTTTTTATTTGTGGACAGCCTCTTTCAATTGAAGTATGATAGGACCTCGGTATTACTTTTCCTTCACCTCTACCACTAATGATAAAGCAAACCCATTCTGAACATTGACTCCTCCTTCATCATTCTCTTCAAGTTAAACTCCCAATTGAGCTAATCGATGCACTTCCTTAGCTAACTCCTTCTTTCCCTTATCAACATGGGTCTTACTACCCATTGACAACCTACTAAGAGCATTAGCAACAATGCTAGCTTTACCTGAGTGGTAAAAAATGCACATGTCATAATCCTTGAGCAACTCCAATCATCTCCTCTGTCGCAAATTGAGCTCTTTTTGACTAAAGACATACTACAGGCTTTTGTGGTCAGTGAACACATCCACATGCACTCTGTATAAGTAGTGTCACCAGATTTTAAGTACAAACATCACCACTGCCAACTCAAGATCATGGGTCGGATAGTTCCTCTCATAAACCTTAAGTTGTCTGGAGGCATAGGCTATCACTTTCCCTCTATGCATTAGCACACAACCCAATCCAACTCTTAATGCATCACAGTATATCGCAAAGTCTTCTATCCCATTCGACAAAGTTAAACTTGGTGTAGTAGTCAGTCTAGTCTTCAACTCTTGGAAACTCTTCTCACATTCATCAAACCACTAAAACTTTACCCTCTTCTAAGTCAATTTGTCCAACGGTGCAGATAGGGAAGAAAATCCATCAATAAATCTCCGGTAGTAATCTGCCAACCCCAAGAAACTTCTTATGTTAGTTGGAGAGGTTGGTCTGGGCTAGTTCTTAACCACTTCAATCTTTTGGGCATCTACTTGAATACCATCACCCAAAACAATATGGCCTAGAAAAGCCACTAACTTGAGCCAAATCTTGCATTTCGAGAACTTTACAAATAAGTCATAGTCCTTAAGAGTCTGAAGGACAACTATGAGGTGATTGGCTCCTTTTTATCTCTCGAATACACAAAATGTCATAGATGAACACAATCAAAAACATATCAAGATATTATCTGAACACCCCATTCATTAAATCCATGAAGATTGCAGGTGCATTCACCAACCCAAAGGACATAAGCAAGAACTCAAAATGGTCATATCTAGTCCTAAAAGCTATATTTGGAATATTATATTCCCTCACTTTCAACTAATGGTAGCCAGATCTGATGTCTATCTTTGAGAAACAAAAGGCACCCTGAAGTTGGTCGAACAAATCATATATCCTGGGGAAAGTATACTTATTATTTATTGTGACCTTATCTACCTGCCTATAGTTGATACACATTCCAATATACCCATCTTTCTTTTGCACGAATAGGATAAAGGCACCCCGAGGAGAAACACTCGGCCTGATAAAACCCTTCTCTAACAGGTCTCTCAATTTCTCTTTCAACTCTTTCAACTTAGCGGGGACAGTTCTATTAGCTAGATTTAAGATAGGTTGGGTATCAAGAAGAACATAATCCCAAAGTCCATCTCCCTATCAGAAGCGAGTCCTTGCAGATCCTCAGGAAACTCATTCACAATCAAGACTGACTTAAAAGTAGGAGACTCAATATCATCAGTCTTAACTCGCACAAGGTGATAGATACAACCTTTTACCAATATTTGGAAATTAGCTTTCTGGCCCTTTGGTAGAAGACAAAATTTCCCTTAGCTGCGACAGAATCACCCTTCGACTTTAGAACTGTTTCATTCAGGAATTGGAACTTAATGGTTCAGGCTTTATAATCAATGGAGGTATAACAGGCGTGAAGCCAATCCATGCCAAGGATCATATCAAAATTAGTCATCTCTAACTCAAGAAAATCAATAAGAGCATATTTATTATTCATGGACACTACACAAGCTTTATAGATTCTCTCAACTCGAATAGACTCACCCACTAGAGTAGAAACATCAAAGGGTTCAAGGAGACTCTCAAGGATTCTATCAAATCTGCTGGCCACAAAAGGAGTTAGAAATGACAATGTGGCCCTAATATCCATCAAAACATAACAATCAAGAGTAAAGACTCAAATCATATCCATCATAAAATCTAGAGAGTTCTTTTGATCTTGGCGACTACCCACGGCCTACAAACGGTTTGCAGCTTTGCTTATACCTGAAGTAGTACTTTCTGGGTTCCTCTAGCTAGTGGGATTAGTGCAGAAGGTTGAGGTCAATCATCCTACTTTGGACACTCTCTCTGGAAATGACCACTTGGCCACACTTAAAGCATGTAACACTCCCCTCACAACATTTCCCCAAGTGTAATCTTCCACACTTACCACATGATGACTTACCCTGTGAACCTTGAGCCACATTAGCTTGTGATTGAGATTCATGGTCTCCAACATTTAGAGACCTCTGATCTCTCCTGGTTTTGGGTGCGGGTGTACTAACATATGTGGTGCTGGCACTGATTGGAATCTATTACAATTCCCTCCCTTTCCGACCTCATGGTTGTATATCTCAGCCCTCTTACTTCTAAACCCTTCTCTATCATGTTATCTCTCCTCATTAGCTTGTTGTACATAAGTCATCAACCTCCTAATGTCCATAGTGCTCACAAGCATAGCTCCCCTCCCATCTTTCTTTGGCCTTTTGTTCAGCCCATCAAAATATATCCCCATTCTCGCCCTTATGTCACTAACCATATTCGGAGCATAGAGAGATAGTTGTGTGAACTTAAGCCCATGCTCTTGACAGTCAGCGATGGGGCTTCCTCTTCTCTATCCTTCTTCCATTGATCAAACCATAGCCTGGCCACACCCTTGAGCTGGTAATAAGCTAGTTCAACTCGACCAGTATCAACCATATGCATCACCTGGAACACTTTGTGAAGCCCTTTCACATAGTTCTTAGGATCCTCAATAGATGCAGACCTTGTGAACTCAAGGGGATTCATCCTCAAGAATTCCCGGACCCTAAATGTATCCTATTCATCCTTTCTACCCATTCCTTATCTCACATTAGGTGTTGTGATAGCCTGTACTAGAGTTTGGATAGCCTGGGAAAGCTTAGCATTAAATCTCATCTTGTGGGGGCTGCTCAACACGGACAGCTAGATCCACGGGATCCTCATATCCTTGAGGCTCGGGTGGGTTAACATTCTGCCTGGCAAGACATCCTCTACCTCTGACGGTTCTTCTGGGAGGCATGACCACAACTTTGTAACATGTAGAGCATGAATTAGAAAAGAACTTTTCATAGAGTGTAACTCTATCACATGACTTAGAATATCGAAGAAGTGAGACAATTCCTAATATCCTATAGCCTCTTTATTATGATATGGAGCTCATCACACCAATAATAAGGACTCTACTAGAAACGACTTCATAGACTCCCTAGACTTTTGTGTTGTGGTACCAAATTTGCCACGCCCAGAGAGTATAACCTAAATGTGACTGACACTCAGATACTATTGCTAGTTCCCAAGTAAACCACTTGTCCTCATCACATCCATTTATTCAATAAACTCTACCAATCAGTGGAAGACAAGATAATAATGGGAAAATCTAGTCTCAAATAACAAATCAAATAAAAAGGCTAGTAGGAAAAAAACTAACTCAACAACTCTCAACATCAATACTCGACTCTAGTCTATGAAGCCTATATCACTATCAAAAGGTGCCAATGACAGACCCACGACTACCTCAAAACAAAATGAATCTAATTAAAGTCTAACTTTTTAATGCTAAATGAAAATAAATAATGATCCTCCGAAGTAAAGGAGGCTCTCATATTAGCTAAATGTTTAGATCCTCAATGTTCTTCCTATTGACGATCTCTAGTACCTGCCTCTTTATCATAAAATGTTATAGAACAAAGAGGACGTCAGTACGTGGAATGTACAACTATGTAAAATAGCTGAATGAAATAGAAAATATGTAGAATAATATAGAAATAATGTCAATTCAAAATATACTCAATCAGAATGTCAAATGTCTAGCTAAAGCAAGAACAAAGAGTAGAAAAGTGACCCATTAACCAATCAAACCTCATCAATCAACTCAAACTCAACTTAACTCAGAGTACTTAATGTGCGGACTATCTGAGAGTTTCTATTATCCGACAATAATTACTTATGAGTCAGTAGTTGTACAACAATCCCATTGATGTTGTCGTAGTCATTCCATACTTGTCAGGTAAAGAACGAATCGAATCCACTAGGGATCAAGCCTCAATAAGTCCTTTATTGCTTTCAGGGACTTTAACTCAAGAGGGGAACCTCAGTGTAATATAATGGTTCTAATCCTCACCTATGCTTGGTAACATAGTTAATGAGTGCGAGTTGGATTTATTCTTAATCATTTCGATGATCGATAATTCTCTCATGACTCAATACTCATAAAACTCCTTATCTCAATCGATTATCTCGATTAGCCTCATGGAGGCACTCATTATCTCGATTAGTCTCATAGAGACTCTCATCATCTTATTAGCTTAACTCAGATGAGCCTTTCGGGCTAACAACAATCAACTCATCAACCTAGTATTCATTTAAGAACTCAAGGACTCAAATCATCATGAAGAAGAAGTCATTTAGACAAGACTCTAGAACTTAATTATGAATACTCATAGGATCATCAAGTTCTATTAACTCAAGCACATACTCACATCAAGATTACAATCAATATACTCAAGTCAAGGCTCTAGACTCTATCCCTAGGTTAATTCATGCATTCTTTCACAAAACAACATATAAGGTTATACAATAACTCATGAAAAGTATCTAATTCAAGTAAACAAGTTCATGATGATCATCAACATATGAGAATACATGTAATAGATACAATTGTTAAGAAAATATTCAAGAAAGTATTTCAAGAAATATGTATGGGGACTCATGGATTCTCAACTCCTCTGTTACCATCAATAGGGCACATGAGAGAACAATATTATGCTTTAGTTAAGCCTTACATACCTCGTGTGAAGCTTTTCGATGATCAACTTCAAGAACTCTCCTCAAACTCCTCAATTCCTCACTCCTCTTCTCTTCTGTTTAGCCCAAGTCTTTTTCAATAACTCAGAAAGGACTTAGAATGGGGATTAAAACCCTTTTTGAGCTTAAAATGGCCCATCTAGATCGTGTTTTGAGTTTAGGAGGGGTTGAAAAAGGTCTGAAATTCCCCTCATGATAAAAGAAAAAAAAAGTTTACCTCGGGACATGGGGTCCGCAACGCGGACCTGGTGTATTTTCAGTGTTTTTCACCTAAAATTCTCTAAATGAGTTTTCTAATCTTGTTGAAAAATTTTAGACAAAATTTAAGTATAGGTCGGCGGCAGGTGGGCATCGCACACTTGTCGCATATCGCACACCTGTCGCGTATCGAACACCTATCGCGTATCGTAAAGCTATCGTGCACTTATTTAGAAATTCATTTTCGCATTAAAAATTATTTTTTGATCCAATTGCTCTAAAAATCAACCAAGACCACTTTCCCACTCAATATTTCATGTTGATCACATATCCAACCTGAATTTGCCATCGGAGCATGAGAAGATGCGTTATGAGCACATCTCTTCTCTAGGAGTTTTTTGATAATTTTACCGGGTGTTATATCTTCTCCCCATTGGGATCATTCTTCCTTGAATGATGAGTAAATATAGACATCAAGGCACAAATATACTCAAGTATCATCTCAATTACTCATTCAATAACTCAAACTCTCGACTCCTCATCAACCTTAACAAACTCTATCAAACTCATGAATAGACACACCAACTAAAGAATAGATAAGTTAAGTCAAGGGTAAGGAAATTACCTTCAACATTTTCATCATCAGGCATGAATAGATGTGAATATTTAGCTCTCATCTCTTCCCCACGTTCCCATGTGGCTTCCTCAATGAATTGATTTCTCCACAGGACTTTGACTGAGGTAATCTCTTTGGTTATCAACTTGCAAACTTGACAATCAAGAATTTAGACTGTAATCTCCTCATAGGGACAAACTATCCTTTACTCCAATACTCTCAACATGGATCACTAAGGCAGGATCTCTCAAGCATTTCTTCAACATTAAGACGTGGAATACAAGATGAATTGCATCTAACTTGGAAGGCAACTCTAACTCATAAGCAACCTTCCCAATCCTCTTCACAATATGATAGAGACCAATATAGTAAGGACTCAACTTTCCCTTCTTCCAAATCTCATGACTCCGGCCCTTCATAGGTGACACTTTCAAGAGTACTTAATCATTCACCTCGAACTTTAAGTCTCTTCTTCTCATATCAGTGTAAGACTTCTGGCAACTATATGCAGTCTTCAACCTCTTTTTAATGACCTTCACCTTATCCATTGATTGACGGATAAGATCAAGTCCAATCAACTCAGCTTCTCTAACCTCGAACCACCCAATTGGTGATCTATATCTCCTCCCATACAAAGTTTCATAGTGAACTTTAATGAAAACAAGTTCTCTCTTCTTTAATTTGTCTAAATTTAGTTATTTAATTTTGTGTTGCAAGAGGTTAGCCCAGTGAACTTTCAAGGTTTGATTATCAGGGACTGCATTATTTTTATTTTTTGAACATCGTGAGTGAAAATTCTGAATGCACCGCTACTTTAATGGCCATAGAAACTCAATAATTCTTGTGCATTCAAATAATTGTAGTCCCTTTATTACATTATTTTGTGTTGTTGTAGAAATGATTGTTCATTTTGTGAGGCTTTACCCCTTCCTTGTTTGATCATTTTCCCACCATAACAGATGTTTGCAGTAATTCTACCATGCACAGTATTTCTCATTTACTATTACTACAGAAGGGATGTTTATGATTTGCATCATGCGATATTGGGTGAGTTTTATAAGGATAAAATGATTTTTGAATTTTAATTGTAGTTATTACTAAGAAACTGATGACCTTTTTCTTCTAAGTCTAGGCATCGCATACTCTGTTCTAGTGACTGCAGTAATCACCGATAGCATCAAAGATGCTGTTGGTCGTCCACGCCCAAATTTCTTTTATAGGTGCTTCCCTGATGGAATCGAGGTGTGTCTTCTTTCCACACTTTAACGTAATATTATGGCTTGAACTTTGGATATTCTTTTATGATCCAACTCAAAAGGTTTGTGTGAGAGGAGCAAACATTCAGCTTTTACTGTTTATGGTAATGTGGAAATTCCAAAAGACACAATCTCTAGAGTTCAGGAGATTCTTGCTTTCACCATAGTTGAATTTTCTCTATGTCTAAGTCCAATAACAAATATTGCATATCAACCAAAACATATGAATTTTCTCTTCTTCTTTATTGTTTTTATATCAATTGTGTGTTGTTATTCTGTGTATGTCACAACTCGAAAAGTTTTGACAGGCCTTTGAAGCTAATGGGAATGTTAAGTGTCATGGAGACCCTAAAATTGTGAAAGAAGGATATAAAAGCTTTCCTAGTGGACATACTTCATGTTAGTAGTATTCATTTATTCATTACTTTTGTTCTTTTTCTTCTTGTTTATAAATCTAAACTTTTGAAAATATAGGGGCATTTGCTGGTCTTGCTTTCCTCTCATGGTACATGTGTGGAAAAGTGAAAGCTTATGACAGAAGAGGCCATGTTGCAAAACTCTGTATTGTTTTGCTTCCTTTACTATTTGCTACATTAGTCGGAATTTCTCGAATTGATGACTATTGGCATCATTGGACAGATGTATTCACTGGATCGATTATAGGTTTGTTGAAGTGATTCACCACACTGAACTATGCTATAATGAGAAATACTACAGCTTAACATCTCATTATTTTGGTATGTACAGGAAGCGTGGTTGCCTCTTTATGCTACCTACTTTTCTTCCCATTCCCTCATGATGTCAATGGTACAGTCCTCGAAACAGAATAATCTCTTAGTTTAATGTCGATTATACTAGTTATTTTCTAAATCCCTTTTGTTTTTCCTCGATAAATAGGGTGGGCACCTCATGCATCTATCAAAATGAGAGAAAACATGGAATTCCAGTCTACATCGATAGGAGTGAACAGAGTGTAGTGTAATGCCACAAGAGAGAATCCAGGCATGAAAAGATATTCAATTCAAATAGATCAACCAAGAAGATTATTCTCTATGGTGGCAAAGAAAATGCTCAAACTCTTACAAAGACTGTCTTTTTGTAAATTTCTAAATTAGATGAAATAGATTCCTTCTATCCACAAATGTAAGAATACCAACATATATCTTTCTTCTCAAACATAGAAAACAACTTCTTGACTGAGTAGAGGCATGATCGGTCTGTTGACTTTTCTGACGCAATTTTAACAAGTCCGTAAAAAAAATTTTGTGGAAGAATCTGTTTACGGATTATTGACTCGCGCAAAAGTTACTTGAGCTGACATAGCCTAAAAAGAGGGTCAAAATCTAACTCACCCAATTTTTACACAATTTAGTTGTTTGTTTTTTTGTTTTTTTTTTGTTTTTTATAATCTTCTTACCTGTAAAATTATTATTATTATTATTATTATTATTATTATTATTATTATTATTATTATT
>JAOTQJ010000018.1:85135-110998 GCA_025642045.1 Solanum sejunctum | reverse complement strand
AACCTGGGAACTCTCCCTACGGGCAGTTTGGCTGCTCCCAACCTACTGCCGGTGGGTCTGCTGGGCTACAATCTGTGCAAGCAGTTGCACTGTTTCCCTCAAATCCTTGATTTCTGTAGCAGGCTATGGGGGTGGGGGTTCGGCTGCCTGCACCTCCGGAGTCGACAAAGTGGCTGATTCCATTGCAATGTTAGTGGGTATTTATGTGTCTTTGTGTTTGATCTGTAGGATTTTAGGGATTTTCACTAATTTTGGGAATATTATGCGAAAGTTATTAATTTTGAGGATATACGAGACCCTTTACTGGCCGTAGAGCATTCTACGGACTGTGAAGGAGCTTTCGTGGACAATTCTAGTGAGAGGTAGATTTTCTGAAGTTTGTTCAAGTAACATGACGATAGGTCATGAATTATTTACGTGTCGTAAATCATGTCTCATGCCCTGAGGATCAGAGTAGGAGGACTTTCTGAAGTTTCATCAGACGAAACCCCCTATGGGCCATAGAGTACTTTACATATTGTAGAGGGGTATCATAAATCACAAGTCCAAATTTGTAACAACATATTATGGAAGCATGATTATGAGCCATACAACACAATATGGGCCATAAAGTAGTTCGTGAGACGTGCTGACCCAATTATCCTATTTTGTTTATGACATGTATTTTAATCAATATAAATAGGTTTTTAGGTTAATTTTCTTAGAGAGTTCGACCAGTTAGCAGAAAAATTATGAGATAGAGTAGAGAAAACATTGGAGAGTTTTACAAAACACTTGTACTCTTTGATTTAAACTTCTAATTATAATCTTATGATTCTTATTGAAGCTTGGATTTACTTGTGCTTAATTCAATTGTGTAAGTGCTCTATATATTATTCCAATTCATAAGTATTGCATCTACATAAATCATGAATACCTAAATCCCCAACTAGGGTTATGGGAACCATGAAGAATTAACAAAGTAAAATTGGATAATTCATAATTCTTGGAATGCATGCATGAATATATTAATTAATTCTCATTGTTTTGCATAATTTCTAGTGGTGGCCAATAGTAAAACCTGCGTAGTGTTACTAACTAGACCAAGATAGTAATAAATAGGATAATAGATTAATTATCAGGATTTGATTGATGTGTTTTTGTCTAATTAACTGAACTGGGCCAAGGGGAGGTTTTACTAGACAATAGGTAAGGGCTAGTAATGTCACACTATAGAGATGGGCCCATTCACATAGTGAAATTCACCGCTCAGTAGGACCAAAGGGTTTTGGTTAACATAAATTACCATCCTGCAAGCCACACACAAGATTCTCCTCAACACTCTATAAGGACCCACAAATCTTGGGCTCAATTTACTTTTCTTGCCAAATCAGACCACACACTTCATGGGTGAGATCTTCAAGTAAACCTAATCACCAACATTAAACTCAAGATCCCTCCTCACATCGGAGTAGGACTTTGTCTACTTTGTGCCACCTTCAATCTCTTCCTTATCATTCTCACCTATTCCAATGCCTCCATAACCATGTTTGGACCTAACAAAGCCATATTCCCCACTTCAAACCACCCAACTAATGATCTATAACGTCTATGATAAAGGGCTTTAAAGGTAACCATGCTAATTCTTGAATGGTAACTATTGTTATAAGCAAACTCAATGAGTGGAAGATTGTCATGACAACTACCCTTGGACTCCAAATCACAATCCATAAGTATATCTTTAAGAGTTTGAATAGTCCTTTTGGCTTGACCATCAATTTGGGATGAATAGTCATTCTAAGCTTGACCTTGGAACGAAGACACCATTGAAATGACTTCCAAAAATGAGAAGTGAATTTAGCACCATGATCCAAAATGATAGACAACGGCACCCCATGAAATCTAATCAACTTATAAATATACAATTTGGCATAATCTTTGGCACCATAAGTGGTCATAATTGGTAGGACATGAGCTAACTTTTTCATTCTATCAATCATAACCCAAATAGAGTCAAAGTGTTTCCTAGTCTTAGGCAACCCAATTACAAAATCCATGTTGATCTCTTCCCACTTCCAAGTAGGAATCTCTATATCTTTGGCGAGGCCACTTGGCCTTTGATGTTGGGCTTTCACTTGTTGGTAATTGTGACAACCGAATACAAACTTTGTAATATCTTTCTTCATACCACCCCACCAATACATCTCTCTCAAGTCTCTATACATCTTTGTGGAACCAGGGTAAATAGAATAGGATGAATTATGAGCCTCTTCCAAAATCAACTTTCGCAAGTCCTTAACATTAGGAACATACAATATACCTTAGTGTCTAAGGGTATCATCTCCCCCTTCCAAGAAAACCTCCACTTTACCATCCTTTACTAAGGCCTTTAACTCTAGCAAGGCGGGGTTAAGATCATGTTTTGACTTCACCTCCTCAATAAAAGAAGGTTTAGAATCATCAATACCCACTATACCACCATTTTCAACTTCATCCAACCTAACACCCAACCTAGCTAGCCGATGAACTTCTCTAGCCACCTCTTTGTCACTAACATCAATGTGAACTAGGCTACCCATACACACTTTACTTAGAGAATTGCCCACAATATTAGCTTTGCCCGGGATGATAGTACACACTTATGTCATAATTCTTAAGTAGCTCCAACCACCTCCTTTGTATCAAGTTAAGATCATTTTGGGTGAACACATATTAGAGACTCATATGATCGGTAAACACATCAACATGAACCACATACAAATAATAGCACCAAATTTTCAAAGAAAATACCACGGCCGCCAATTCAAGATCATGGATAAGGTTTTCTCATGCACCTTAAGTTGCCTAGAGGCATATGCTATCACCTCACCATTTTGCATCAAAAGACACACCAAACTAATTCTTGAGGCATCACAATAAAGTATGAATCCCTCTGACTATTTTGATAAAGCCAAAATAGGAGTAGAGATAAGTTTATCTTTCAATATTCAAAGGCTTTTTTCACACTCATCGGTCAACTTTGTCATAGGGGAATAAATAGAAGAGAAACACTTTGGACTCAGTATCTCTAACCCTCATAAGATGGTAAATGTAACCCATAGAAATAAACCTTTGGGCACTAAGAGACAAAATGAATCTACCATTGACCACCATATTACTACTCTTCGACTCAAGGATACGTTCATTAGTGAATTGAACTTTCACCCTACGGGTTCTACAATCAATGGAGGCATAATATGCATATAACCAGTGATATGTATCAGCGCAATAAAGGACATGTATGATAGAGCCAAAACTCATGTAAGAACAATGGGAGGAGACTCAGAGTATTTTACTGTTGAGATTGGACTCCATCAAGGATCTGTGTTGAGCCTATTGTTGTTTGCCTTAGTGATGGATGAGCTGACGTAATCTATCTAGGAGGAGGTACCATGGTGTATGCTATTTGCAGATGACATAGTACTGATTGATGAGACTCAGCCTAAAGTTAATGATAGGTTGGAGGTCTGGAGACATGCCTTGGAGTCCAAAGGATTCAAATTGAGCAGGACCAAAACTGAATACTTGGAGTGAAAATTCAATTTTAAGAGAGATTTTGCCACTAAACCTATTTCCAAGAGGGAAAACTTTAAGTATCTGGGGTCTATCATCTAGAGTAGTGGCGATATAGATAATGATGTCACACAATGTATTGGAGCAGCATGGACTAAATGGAGACTTGCCTCTGGAGTATTGTGCAATGAGAAGATACCACCTTAACTCAAAGTTAAGTTTTATAACGTGGTGGTTAGACCATCGTTGCTGTATGGGGTTGTTGGCCAATTACAAATGCATATATTTAGAAGATACATGTCGTAGAGATGAGGATGCTGAGATGGATATGTGGTCACATCAAGAGTGACAAAGTTAGGAATGAGACCATTCAGGAGAAGATAGAGGTGGCCCCAGTGGCCGAAAAGATGAGAAAAGCGAGACTGCGATAGTTTGGACATGTGCAGAGAAGGAGTATTGATGCTCCTATTAGGAGGTGAGAGATGTTGGTTTTGGGAGCTATATGGAGGGGTAGAGGTAGATCAAAGAAGTACTGGGGTGAGGTGATTAGACATGATATAGCGGAACTTGATCTCGCTGAGGACATGACCTTAGATAGAAAGAAATAGAGGTTGCGAATTAGAGTAGCAGGCTAATTGGTAGGGGTTAGGTAGATGCATGGCCTTGGAGTATAATAGGGTTAATTGGTAGGGGTACTTATGTGTTCTCATTATCTGTCCTATTGTGTGTTAGTTTTATCATATTTACATACTGCCATGTGTTATTCATTATTAAATGTATTTACTATTCCCTTCCCTTTCCGTTTTGTCATATATAGTTCTTTCTGCTTATGGGTTTTGATATGAGGGCTCCCAGGAAAAAGCTTCTCTACTTCAATAAGGTAGCATTTTACCCTCTTCAGACCCCACTTGTGGGATTTCACTGTGTATATTGTTATTGTTGTTAACCAGTCAATCCTAAGAATAATATCAAATTATACCATGTCAAGATCAACAAAATCACAAGGCAAGACTTTATGCAATATGAACATGGGATGATTTCTATAGACTCTTTTAGCAATAATAGACTTACCAACAGGGGTAGATACTTCATAGGGCTAGTATAACAATTAGGGGCACATCTGAAGCTTTTTAGCAACAAAAGGAGGAATAAAAGCGAGAGCGACACTCGAGTCTATCAATACATACACATCAAAATAAAAAACCTTTAACATACTGATAATAATGTGGGCACCTCATCTACCCCTTGCCTACCTTGAAGAGAATAGAATCTATTTTGCCTTGGAGCACCCCCTTAGTAACCTCCCCTTCTTTTTTGTCCCGCATTAGCACCTTGACCTTGAGGACGACTATCTTTACCTTTAGGTTGAGCATGAGGACAATCAACGACCTTGTGACCCATCACACCACAACTAAAAAAAGAATTATAATTCCTCAAAATGGACCACTATGATTCTTTTCTCACCTTAGGCATCTAGGATTTGTCATTTCTCCGTTACCACCTTACAATCTTGGGTTAGGCACTGTATGATTGGCAAACCTTTTGTTAGAAGCATTGGATGACCCTTGACCTTGCAACTTGTGGCCTTGAGGAAGCCGGCCCCCCTTAGAACCTTAGAAACCACCCTCAAATTGATCCCTCTTAGACTCACCGCTCCTTCTCTTTCTAAGCTTTTCCCCCTCTAATTGTTCGACATAAGTCATGAGCCGAGCCAAGTCCATATCACTTACTAATGTGACAGTATGACACTCTTCATTAACAAAGTTAGGCACTTCTGACACAAATTTGTTCATCCTAGCTCTAGGTTTGGCCACCAAATATGGAGCATATTTGGAAAGCTTGTAGAACTTGAGGGCATACTACTTCACACTCATAGAACCCTGCTTAAGATTCATAACTGCATCATCTTAGCCTCTCTTGGCTCGATAGGAAATAACTTGTTGAGGAATGCAACTTTGAACTCTTCCCTGGCGATAGCATTGTCATGCCCCTTCTTGAACTTCCATTGAGTGAACCAAATTGGGGCCACACCTTTGAGCTGGTAGGTTACTAGCTCCATATTATTCTCCGAGTTCACCCCCATGATGGGTAGCACTTGATACACCTCATCTATAAACTCTTCGAGATCCTTATCCACCTTCTTAGATCCGTGGAACTCTGGTGGATTTATTCTATTAAAGTCCCTCACCCTTGAGGCTGGAGTAGAAGCATGAGGAACTTGGGACCCGTGGTTCAATTGGTTGGTAATAGCATGGGCAAACATCGTAATGGCAACTCAGAACTCATTTTGGGCCACTCCTCCATCTTGGGATGATTAAGGAGTGGGAAGGGCCAGTTGCTCCTTAGGTGTATGGGCTCCCTTTAGTCTTCCCCTTGGAATCAACATGATCTAGAATAGAAAAGAGTATTCATTAGAGGAGAAGTCTCACCTTAACTTCAAAAGAACTACATTGATCATGAAGAAGGGAAACATTTCTTAAAACACATCGAAGACTCTTACTCATAGTTATGGCATGCTTCATAACCATGAATAAGACTCTAGTTGATATAGAGGGTGCTGGATTCCGAGGACCACTAACAACCTAGTGCTCTGATACCAAGTTTGTCATAACCCAATCCTAGGGCCTAGACGTGACACGACGAATGATAAATCCAAAGACAACCTTAACAAGCCTCTTGATTATAACATACACACATCCTTGGTTGCGAAAGTAAATAAACATAAATAAGATTCGAGTATGAAAAAGTGAGTTGGGACTAAGGGAAAACCTTCATGAACATAGAAAACATGAGATAAGTCAAGCTTGAAAGTGTATTCACATAATATCCAACACCTTTACATTTACAATGGAGCGGGGGCGAAAACACTCCTCGAGCTCACCCTTATAATGTTAAGTGTTCAATATAAAGAAAGAATCTAAAGAAAGCATGAAATGAGTAGATATTGTCCTCGAGATCGAGGACTCATTAACATTTGCTTCAAATGATAGACTATCCAAGTGGAGGACGAGGATGATCAAATAGAGATTTGATCCCTACATGGTAATATCATGTGGGCATAAATATGCATTAGTATATTTGAATGTACCAAGTATGCTGGATGAAATGCAACAAAGACATATGCTAATATAATAAAAATACATAAGATGTTGAGAATAAATACAATATCAATATGTCATGTATGATCAATACTTGGAGTAAACATGCTTGTAAAATATTTAACTTCTATAAGACATATATACCATATATACATGTGGGAAAAGACCTTAGCCAACATAGAACAAGTAGCTACAATCTACCATCCAAGGCATGACACCCCTTCGGTCAGGTGGATAGGCATGACACCCCCCATCTAGGTATGGTCAACTTGCCAAAATGAACCAAACATGACAAACATATAAAAGTGCGCTACATAGATCCACTATTATTACAAGGATAAAGTGTAATCCTATGTTGGTAAATAATTTAGAGACTAAAAACTTTATAGACAATAATCATCTTCAAATCACTTGACATGTAAAAGCTTGCAATAGCCCATCAATGGCTTGAAAATTCTTGTCATGACATTTTATCAAACACTTAGTGGGCATATATGGACATATGCTCTATATTATGCAAATTCAAGTGTATGGGTCATGAAATAATAAGATCAATGCATTTTAGAATCCTTTAAATAAGTCCACCAATATTATAGTAAAATCGAATCTTGGGTATCATGAATTTCACATCAAAACGCCACAATAGTTTGTAGTTTTCAAAGCTCAAATCATGTATAATATCAGTAAACATAAATCAACTCATAGTATATGCTTAAAATAGATATTCATGCATAATCAACAATATTTGACAAACTCCCAACATAACTTTCATTTAATATTGATAATAAGAGATACCCATAAGTAATACAACTGGAAATCATGCACTTTTCATAAAAAAAAAGAAGGTTGGACTCCATGGATGAAAGGACCCAATTTATGAAACCCACATACCATAAACTTTAGTTTTATTGATGTAAACATTAAAGGAGACTTGAAGCTTGGATTGAGTTCTTGAGATCCAAAGTGATCTTGAAATCCTTGGATTTGGGTGGGAATCTCTTGGTAAAGTGTCAGAGAGGTTTTAGGGAGGATTTTGTGAGTTATAGCGTTGAAAAATGGCTAAGTATAGGAGATTTCATGTTAAAATGGGCACTGTGCTATTACCCCAATGCCCCTGGACGAAGTAAGAAAAATAAGAAAAATTTTACACTGGATTAGTGTCACTGGTACGATGGGAGCCTCATTGCAGAGACCAAGTAACATTAGTCTGTGCCATTGGCCGGGCGTGGACAAACACTATTTCTCGAAATATTAGTGAAAATTATTTTTCGCTACGGATCTTCTAAAATCCAATTTATACCCATTTCCCACTCAATTTTTCCCCCTTATAAAAAATATAAAGTTAAATTTTTGGAATCACGCACGGATTTCAAGATATATGGAAATTATAACTTTAGGGCATTCCAAAGACACATGTGGGGCATTTCAAAACCACTCCTTGAAACTCACTAGGTGATGAATCTACGCATCATTGTTGGATGGGTGTGAATTTTGTTTCCCAATTCATCAAGAATGTCTATCAAATTTGCTCTTTTGTAAAAGTGCTCGATTGCCCAAAGTTATAACAAAAAATTGTACTCCTCAAATAAACTTTTACATCGAACACATTTGGAAAATACCCTCATTAATTCTGCTAATATCATGGGCATAAGAGTATTTCTGCCAATATCCCTTGCTTGAGCTAAAGTGCGCACAATGTAGATTAGGTGTGTATCCATGTTTATGTCTTCTCTAGGAAAGATTAGGGTATCCTTCAGTGCTATAACAAAGGTGTTCATGCGATCCACTTCCCCTTTTTTTGTTGAACATGAAAACTCTCTTTTGAATATTTCATAACTATCTTGATGACTAAAGAAGGAATACAAAAAATCAAAAAGATCCATTCAAAATCCAAATAAACCAACTTAGGTTTGTGCACTAAGCCCAAATTCCTCATGAATTTCTTCAGAGTTTGCCTATGGGGGACAATCATGATCCTATCTTAGTAAGGCAAGTCAATGAACCCATTAATTTACTCAGTTGTGGGAGTCAGCTAAAAGTCATGAAATTTGAAGATAGTCCTAGTAAGATCCTAAAACTTTAACAGTGTTTTGATCAAGTAAAGGTCCAAAACAATGTAGATCAAATATGTCAACCCCCAAGTAGTTGAGCAACCTCTATAGAACAGTCTCGCTTAATATTTTCCCACCATCTTCGATGTTTGAGATTGACGCCCACTACCATTTGAGTGTTGGCAAAGTTTGTAGAGGCCATATAGGTCTTTTTGCACACAATCAAAGAAAAGAAAAAGTTCTAAACTCCATTTTAACAATTACTTAGGCTTGGATTAAACTTTTGTGATCATATAGACACATAATATGTCATATTTCTTCTAGATGGTGATTGGACCCTTTAGACTTAATTTGGGTGGCTACAATTATTATATATTGACCCCGTATATCAAACTACCTAAGGGTTATGCATGCATGACCTAGTTTTGGGGTGAATATGGCTCTATCATAGGTTTCTACAGAGTGAGTTAAACATGGACTGAGGGTGGTCCTATATGAGAAGAATGTGGTCCAATGATGGTAAGACCATCCGTTATTCACCACACATGTGCTTGCTCTATAAGATTTGGATTTTAAATAGGAGGCGGGAGAAGTGCAAAGACACAACATCACCATAAAAAGAGAAAGAATGAAGATCCCAAGTGGGGGAATGTATTAACGGTATGCCAGTTTAATAACTTAAACATTTTCATTTTGTTCTCACTTATTCTTTATTTTCAAGCTTTTTCGGGTACTTTCTTTTCATTTTTCAGCTTGTGCCTTATTTTCAAACTCATTTTGCTTTTCACTCATTCTAGGAAATCTTTTCCTCCTTATCTCTTACTCAGTACATGACTTTCCATTCTTTCTTCTATTTCAAACTAATCACCTCATTTTTGCTATTATACCATAACATAGGCCACCCTAAACTTAGGCTTTTACCCTGAGGTAAAGTATATAATATTCATTCCCTAAACCATGGTTACTTTTTGTTGCTAACCTCAACTTAGTCTTTTTGACTTAATGAAGGTTCACAATGATAAAGGATAGACCAGGGCCAATGTCAATGTATTTCACTAGATAAGGTTAGGCTAGCTAGGTACCAAGAAAGAAAAGGTGCATGTAAGGCTGAATCATTTGGATTAAGGGGTAAACCTTTTCATTTGGTGGGTCATTTAGGAAAAAGTGGACTGAATCAAAGAACAATAACCAAAGATCCCCTCCTAATCTGCAGAATCTCCAGAGGAACTCAGAGTACCAAGGCAAGTTCTGAATAAGCACACAATGCATTAATAATACCAAAAATAGCTTACACACAAGACATTGCATACATAGACAACATGGACTCACAAATCATATTTCAAGCATCACTTCACTTAATCAGAACAAACATTGACAACAATTCATACATGCAAGATTTCAAAGAATAATCAACAATCACAAAAAAGTTATAGGTACCAATTTTCCAAAACATCTGATAAAACCATTCAAAATCATGCACATGCCAATAGTATAATCACCATATATGAAGAAATTATCCAAAACAGCTAAAATATGTCTGTTTAACATAAAAATAAAAATCATCCACAAGGCAAATGAAACACGGCAAGAAAACCTTGGGATATCAAAACTAGGATAGTTATGGACTAAAGGCTACTTAAACTTCACCTTAGTCCATAACTACCCACACCCCACCAATAAAAAGTGTACTTTGTCCTCAAATTATATACAAAAAACTAAATAAAAATAGGGGTTTCATACCTTGGGTTGCCTCCCAAGCAATGCCTGATTTAGTGTCGTGGTATGACGGGACAAGTTTCAGTTCTCATGCTTCCTGAGGGTCCAATTCTTTTACTATCTTAATTTTCTCTGTCTCCAAGGTAGAGCGTGACACTTTGACCATTGACTTTAAAGGTTCTTCTGTCTCAACTTTCTAACTCGATGGCCCCATGACTAAAGACATTACTCAGAAGGGCCTCATCCACCTAGATTTGAGTTTTTTAGGGAACCATTTCAATATAGAATTATAAAGTAGTATTAATTACCCTAGTGCAAACTAACATTCTCAATGTGAAAGTCATTTTGAGCTTTTATCCTTTGCTTGTACAATGCCGAGCTTTCATAAGCTCTCAACCTAAGCTCATCAATTTCATTAATCTACATCAACCTAGATGTGATGGTATCGCTCCAATCTAGATTAAGCTTCTTTAATACCAATAATGCTTTATGCTCAAGTTCTATTGGTAAATGACACGCCTTACTAAACACAAGTTAGTATAGGGACATGCCAATAGGTGTTTTGAAAGCAGTACGGTATGCCCACAATCTATCCTCTAGCTTTCTAGACCAATTAGTGTATTCACAATCTTGGAATGGATGTGCTTAATTTCTTTGTTTGACACTTCTACCTGCCCATTTATTTGAGGATAGTAAGACGTCATGACTCGATGTTTCACCCATACTTTTCAAGGGTAGCATTGAAAAGTCTATCGCAAGAATAAGAACCTCCATCACTAATGATAGCTCGAGGTGTTCCAAATCTAGAGAAAATGCTCCTTTGTAGAAAAACTATGACACTCTTGCCCTTATTATTCAGAAAAGTTGTGGCTTCCACCTATTATATACATAATCCACAACAACCAAGATGTACTTATTTCAAAGAGAGCTAACAAAAGGACGCATAAAATTAATTTCCCAAACATCAGACAACTCAATCACCAAAATGCGGTAAAGAGGAAGTTCTTGCCTAAGTGAGACTCCATCCTCTCTTCAGAATTTATCACAACACTTGGCATAATCATGAGCATCTTCAGGTATAGTTGTCCAATAATATCCATATTGCAACACCTTGTATGCTGTGCGAGGTCCACCTGTGATGCCCACCTACTAACGAGGAGTGACAAACTTCAAGAATACTCATCATTTCCACTTCAGCAACACATCTATGAATGATTCCATATGCACATATGTGAAAATGGTATGGGTCATTCCAAAAAAGTTTCTTCACATCATGTATGGACCGACGACATTGGTGGGTGTTCAAGTCGGGAGGCACAATATCACTCACTAGGTAATTTGCATAATTTGCGAACCAAGGTATAAGATCATGTAAGGCTTCTAATACTCTTTCATCAGGAAAGGAGTGAATAATTTCAAGACCATCATCAATCTACATCATTGCCCCATCTTCCTATCAGAAAAGGTGATTGGCAACTTAATTTTCTAACCCTTTTCTATGAATAACATCGAAGTTGAATCTTGCAGTAGAAATACCCATATGATCAATCTTGGCTTTGTATACTCCTTAGCCATCAAATACTTTAGTGTTGAGTGGTCTGTGTGCACCATCACTTTGGCTCCTAACAAGTACGAGCAAAACTTTTCAAATGCGAAGACTAATGCAAAAAACTCTTGTTCTATGACAGTGTAGTTCTTCTGAGCTACATTCAGGGCTTTCCTAGCATAGTAAATAGGATGTAGTACATTCTTTTTGCGCTATCCCAAGATCACACCCAATGCAACCCCACTTGCATCACACATTATTTGGAAGGTCTTTGACATATCAGGAGCTACAATAATTGGAGCTAAGGTCAACCACTTCTCTAACTCTTCAAAAGCTTGCATACATGTATCATCAAACACAAATTTGGCATCCTTCTCCTATAGTTTGCACAACAGATGTGAAATTTTGGCAAAATCTTTTATGAACAGTAGATAAAATCCTACATGACCTAAGAAACTCCTAACGTCTTTCACTGAGATGGGTGGTGAAAGTTTCTTGATTACTTTGCTCTTTGCTTTATCGACCTTAATGCCTTAACCCAAGATGCTATGGCCCACTAAAAAACCTTCTTTAACTATTTAGTGGCATTTCTCCAATTTAGTACCAAGTGACTCTCCACACATCTCTTTAAAGCATCATGCAAGTGTGCCAAGCAATCCTAAAATGAATGACCAACCACGCTGAAATCATCCATGAATCCTCAATAATTATTTCTGCCATATCCGAGAAAATAGACTTCATACACCTTTGAAATATTGCTAGAGTATTACACAATCCAAATAGCACTTTTTTAAATGTGAAAGTACCATATGTGCATGTGAAAGTGGTTTTGTCCTAATCCTCTAGAGCAATGATGACCTGATTGTATCTAGAATACCCATATAGGAAACAATACCACCCCTTTTCTACAAGTCTATCCAACATCTGATTCATGAATGGCATGGGAAAGTGGTCCTTCTCTGTTATGGCATTTAGCTTTCTATAGTCCATCCATACACTTCATTCGGTAGCTGGAAACATAGGAATTAATTTATTTTTAGCATTAGGCACCACTGTGATACCTCCTTTTTTTGGAACACACTGTACTGGACTCACCACTCGTTATCGACAATGGGATACATCACTCCTGCATCTAATCACTTGTTAATTTCCTTGTGAACTCTGTCTTGTATAGGGAGTTTAGCCGGATCTTAGGCTCGATGCTAGGCTTCTAATCTTTGACCAACTAAATTTTGTGAGTGCATATTCCTCGATAGATACCAATGATATCTGCAATAGTCCACCCAATAGCCCTTTTGAATTTCTTGAGCACTGATACAAGAGCTTCTGCCTACCCCTCACTTAAATCTGCAACAATGATGACCAATTATGTATTTCTCTCTCCCAAGAATACATACTTCAAATGTGATGGAAGTGCTTTCAGTTCTTACACCGGTGGGATTTCTATAGAAAGTTTTATGGGTGGTGTTTCCCTATTCTTCAGGTCTAGATCCAATTTAGTCTGACATCTATGGCCAAATGATACCCCTAAAGTATTTACTATATCCTCATAATCTGGGATACTATCACCATCAAAATTCATCAATACTGAATCCAAAGTATCAACTCCTAAATGTAGCTCAACAAGTACCTCTGAGTCATCATCCACAATAGTGTTATTCACTTAAACTACCCTTAAATCACATTCTTTCCTATCTCATTGACAACCACAAAACATGACCTCTTCGTAATCAAATCTAAATATAAGTAGCCCTTTTCCATGTAAACTAGAGTGTGACCTATGGCTAACAAAGGCCTCCGTAAAATAATAGGAACTGGAAAATTAATCTCACAGTCAAGTATATCAAACTCGGTAAGAAAAATAAATTTGTCTACCTTTACCAGCACATCATATAGTACTCCTATAGGTCTCTTGACTGTTCTATCTACTATTAGCAATCGTACTTTTGTAGGAATAGGAGTACCCAAACCGAGCTTCTTGAAGATGGTAAGCAGTATCAAGTTAATGCTACACCCAGATCACAAAGTGCTTTGGCAAATGCCAGCTCTTTGATAGTTCATGGTACAGTGAAGGCACGTGGGTCTTAACTTTTTTGGACCAATGACTTAGTGGTTATGACACTACAATGTTGAAGATTTTTCGGAGAGATCTTTACTCACCATACGCTTCTTCGTGACCAAGTCTTTCATGCATATTGCATAATCAACATCTTCTCTAAAGCTTCAATCAAGGGGATGTTCACTGATAATTTCTTAAGTATTGCTAGGAAGTGCTCAAACTTGTTCTCTTCCTCCTTCTTGATTCTTTGAGGAAAAAGAGGAGGGGGTATCGGGAAAGTCCTATACTTCCTAGGTTTGTCCCTCTCATCAACCGCTTTAGATTTTTCATCAACACCTTTTTAACACTCCTTGTTCACAACCACTAGCATTAAAGGGTCAGTGGTACTCTTCCCACTTCTCATCAGAACTACTATGCAATGTCCCTCGTTCGTTGGATTTTGAGTCATATTGCTTAGATAGGTGTCCTTTTGGCATTGGTTCAATTGAGAAGACACTTCCCCAAATTGTTGCTTCAATTGCTTGAGAGTTACCGAATGAGACTCAATCTTTTGGTTAATATTTGAAATATCTAATATTACTTTCAAGGACTCATCTTGGTGGTCAACTTTCTTCAATAATTTGTCAAATATTTCCTCGATCCTTGAATTGCTAGACCTGGCATCACGATTATGAGGAGGCACATATGGAGTATTTCTATAAATATCTCTTTGTCCCCACTCGGCCTCTAGTACTCTTTCTCTCGCAAAATAACTGCCACCATTATCTCTATATGCACCTTCTCGATTGTAGTTTTGACCTTGATTTCTGGAACTTTGTTGCTAATAGTCTATGTTGGACCCTTGGGCATTGTTTGAATATCCGCCGCTTGATTACTAATAAAGCAAGTATCCTCATCAAAGAAAGACTCGTCATACATGGGTGCCCTTGGAGGTTGGTAAACCACTGCATGAACTTTCTCTTGATTTTGTTTCAACATTGAATCCATACTTGTTCAGAGTTAGGCAAATTCTTGCATGATCTGTTGATTAATTTTGCTTTGTTTTGAACTCACAATCATCATATATGAATTTCTTGTATTGGCTCGCTCCTTTTGGCCCTATGCTCAGTTTGTTTTGACAACTTGCTTAATCATTTTGTTAATCCTTGCATATAATTGATCTAAGAACATACCACCCATGATGGTATCGGCTCAAGCTTGACTATTCTCATTAAGAGCCCGATAGCTAATTTAAACTAAGGCATCATCAATAATTTTATGGTCCGGAACCATTCTCGAGCATTTGGTGAACCTATCCCAAGTTGTGCTTATTGAACCACCCAGTAATCACCTGAAGTTTTTGATTTGGTCCTTAAGCTTAAGCTTTTTAAACCTTGGAAAATATTGCTCCAAGAAAGCTCTTTTCAAATTGGACCAACTGGTGATCGAACTTTGTGGGAGTTCTTACAAACATAGTGCTGCATTCCCAGTGGAGATAGAGGGAACACCCTTAACCCAACAACATCCATCAAACGATTTTGCGTACCCATCACAATCTTACATATGAAAGCAACATTATGGAGATGACTATGAGGATCCTTCAAAGGTAGCCCCATAAATAACCCATGATTTTGAAGTATTTCTGGTAAACCACTTGACACTAAGAACTTAGTGTCGATTGGTAATGGTGGCAACACTATAGAACGTGTGATTCCATGGTCATAGGTTTCAACCTATATTGATTCCAACCATATGCATTTTCATTGAAATCCCTATAGTGTGGTCTTCCTTTGGGGTGGGTTTTCGTCTCCACCCACATAATCCTCATATCAATCCATGTCTTCATTAACCGCAATATCTTCATTTTCTTGGGCTAGTTTTCTTGTAATTCGGTGAATCTCTAAGTTGATTGGAACTAAGGGAATGCCTTGGCTCCTTGTGTTGGGCATACAAACCATGTATAACCTGCAAAATAAACTAAACAATAAAAATAAAAACAAAAGTAAAATACAAGAGAATGTAGAAATCAACACTTGAATAAACTACTAGTAAAGTCAAGTCAAAAGCTAGTCATATTCCCTGGCAACGGGACCACTAATTTGATGTTTATACTCCAATAGTAAAGCGATCGCTACCAAGTATAAAACCTAACCAAAGGCTAGGGCCAAATCCATAGGGAATATGGGGTTTCTCAACCCTCACTCACTAGTGAAATAACAAAAGAAACTATACTACTAAAGCAAAGAGACAATCAATTTGATGAGTAACTTGAGAATTGTGTTCCCCATGATTCACTAACTTAATTACTGCAGATAACACAACTTCAATTAGAACATTGCATGCAGGATTGTAGCTTAGCTTCTTCCAACCCTTTGGTAAAGGCGAAGGTTGAATTTCACTATTGCACTTGGTCGGCTACCATAGTTTACCAAACTAATTGTTATATATTGTCCCAGTCAACCTCTCCTTGGTTAAGTTTGGTTTATTAGACGAGAACACATCAATTGAATCCTATTATCCATTTTTTTTCCTATTCATCACTACCTGTTTCGAGATCATGATACTAGGAGGGGTTTGATGTTAGCCACCATCAAACAATAAGCAATATTAAGGAAAATGGATAATACATCCAAATATCCAACTAAAGAAATGCAAATAATTTGGCTTATTTCAAGCGAGCTACTCATGGTTTCCATAACCCCAAGTTGTGGGGGTTTAGCTACTCATAGCTTGGGCAACAACACAAACAATTAATAAAATAAACATAGTTAAGAAATTATCCAAAGAAAATGGAGAACAATACACCACCGTAAATTAGATTCACAAGCTTGAAAGATGGAACTGATTTATAAGTGATTCCAATTCCCAAATTAAGTCTTTAAGATAAAACGCTAGTTTTCTAACCTAAAACCTAAAGATTCTCTCTACAAAACGTTCTATGTTATTTAAAATCTAATTCTCTTCCTCTAAAAACCCTAACATATATTATTTATACTACTTACAAAAAGACCCTTAAATAAATTAGAAAATCTAGTCGGCATCAATTATGGCTTGTAGGTATACCTCGTATGGTGACCTACAAGCTGTAGTCATGCTTTTGTAATAAGCACTTGAATTTTGGACTTGATTGCTATGATCCATGCTATAAGTCATTGTCTGATCTACGACTCGTATCACCTTCTCGTAGTCCAAGATTGCAGTTCTTGGTCCAATTTTTAGTATCACTAGAAATGACCATGAAGCCCCTTGCTATGAGTCATAGTGGGACATATGACTGATAGGTTGGCCTCGTATTGCTTACCCTCATAAAATCATATTCTGCATTTGAACACTAGAAATGGCTACGAAGGGCACACTACAAATCGTAGCTTGGACTATGACTCGTAGTGTGTTTTTATGTTCTAAATTTCAGCAAAATTTGTAGCTTTCTCCCAAAATCAAGCGAATCTATATTTTTGGCAAAAAAACACAATAACATAGTAAGACCATAAAAAGTCACATTAAGAACACACAAGATCCCATGTTTTAGGCATCAAAGTTATTGTATTTTGATAGTACATCAGTTGACAAGAGGCATCATTCTCAATCTAAGTTATAACATGTCATGAGGATCCTACTCATGCTCTTTGGTGTAAAACACAATGTAACCCTTAGTCTTTATTACCTCTTTATGTGAAACTATGAGTTCAAATCTTTGCTTCATCCTATAAGGAATTATACTTTTGAAATTCTTTTGGATCATAGGCGAAGTCGTTACTCTTAGGTAACTTTTTTGATGCTAGTTATTTCTCTTCTTCAATGGACCCAACCTCTCGAACACAGATGTTCTCCTAGTAAATTGTCCAAGTCGATCAAAGATAGGAGGCCTTTTATTAGAAAAAACACACTCATCTTCTACATTGATGTAGTTATTACTTGCCTTTCTTTTGGGGATATGAACTGGTGATGGTTGGCTATAGCCTAAGCCTTTGCATGCTTGTCTCATTGTACCTTTTGACGAAAGTTTCCCTAACGTATATGTATCATTAGGGTTGTGCCCTACCTATGAATATAACTTGTAAGCATTTGGATCAAAGCGTTTTGTACATTTTGTAGTGAGCGACTCATCTTGAGGCAAATTTTGAGCCATAAAACTTCCTAGTAGCTTTTAAGACAAGTTTATTACATCAATCTATTTGATAGGAAGACTCGACCCTAACCCTCACCCCTTTGCATATAGAGTGATTAGCATTCTTCTTCATTATTTTAGGGATATAACGAGGGGTAGAGGTTAACTTTCCTTTTGAGGGTATGGTCTTTACCTTATTTGGACAAATTCTAGGCTCCGCAATATTGTCTTTGCCCTTTTCAATGGCCAAATTGGTTGTTTGGCCTTTAAGCTTATCAGACTTGGTTGGTTTAACACCTTCAAGCTTTACCCCTTTTATAACATAACCCTTCAAATAGAACTTTGCATTGGCAAAACGTGACTCAACTTTAGTGAAAGGATTATTGTCAGCAAATATTTTCCTTTCAATTTTATCTTTCGAGGTGCTTCACATTGATAGTATGAAGATGAGATAATTTTGTTCTCATGCACCTAACGCCTTCTAAGCAATATATTTTATGAAGTCTTTGCATCAATCATATGCAACCATGTACTTGATCACAAATTAGCCATATGAGTTTCTAGCTTAATAGAGCCTATAGACCTCTGTGCCCCTTGATTAAATCTTGTATCAACAAACGACTTTCATAAGTTCATCAAATATATGCCAAGTTTTTCATCATATGGATGGGCAGAATCTTAACCCCAAACACTTTATCTATCAAGATTCTATTTATCTTCTTCTCTAGTACGTAACCTACTATATACAAAGGATGATTATGTAGAGTTTCACCAAATAGAAGATCACCTTCTGTAAATGTGATCTTTGTATCACATGCATTTACTTCTTGAAGAAAGGTTTGATAGACTTTTTGAAAGATGAGGGGGATGCTTTTGATGGTATTTCACCTATTGATTTGTCCTTGTCCGCAGGAGACATCTTTAGAGAGATTTCACTTGTTTCTTCTTCTTTGTTAGCAAGAGACACCTTTGATGAAGTTTCATTCATTGCTTCTACCTTGCCAACACTAAAACATGATTTCTCAACATTGTCTTGAGTAGCCTCAATGTAGAACCAACTTGGTAGGAATTCCCCTAAAGTCACCAGATGTCGTTGTTTCTAGTAGTGATGTACTTCTACCTTTGACCTATTTGGACATTTGACCAACTTCTGCTTCTGTGACCTCCTTACTATATTTTGTATGATTGGTTGCTCAAATGATTCTTTCTGTGGACTAGTCTTGTGGCGTCTCTGCCTAGTCACAAGAATCTAACCTTTATTATTATCTGTATCAATTTGGGACTTTTCTTGCTCTAATGGCCCTCCTTCTTCAGATGCACATATTCAAATTAGATCAAGCGAGTTAAGTATGATAGAAATTGGATTAGAGCTTTCCTTTTCGTTATCAAGGACAATCTTTTTTTCATTATCCAATTGCATAACTTTATCCTTGAAGAAAAAACACTTTTTAGGGGGGTAGCCTATAATTTTTTGATACTTGCAATAATTTGGGTCAAAAATCTTTCTAGGTTCATTAAGCCATTTTATCTTTGGAAACTTGATGAGCTTTAGCTCAACCAATTTATCAAAACATCTAGGAACATTAGAATCCAGAAAAGGATATTCCTTTTCTTGAATCTCCCTCAAGGTCAACTTTCAATTTGGACACTTTTGAAAAGTCATGTTTACACTTTGCTTCTTACTTTCTTTTGTAGTAAACTTCACAAGCACCACATTGGCATTCATGGATTCTTTGTTGTCATTGCTGGGAATAAATTTGCTTCATTTTTGGGGATCTTTTTTATCCTTCCCAATGCTAAGATCATGAAAAGGCATCCTATCATTTCTGGCAGAAGACATGCTAAACTCCATATCATAGGCACGAGTAGGGAGATCAATAAAAGAATTAGGCTTGATTCCTTGTAAGATGTAGAAAAGCCCCCAGTGCATCCCTTGGATATACGTTTCAATAGCAGAAGCTTCACTAAGCCTATCTTTGCAATTTAAACTTGCATTTCTGTATCGATTTATGAAATCAATGATATTTTCATCCTTTCTCTGGTGAGTAATCGTGAGCTTTGCCATCATCACAGTACATCATGTGTTGTAGAGTTATTAAGGAACTCATGTTCTAATTGCTCCCAACTATAAATGGAAATAGTCTCAATATCAGTGTAACAGGCAAATGTGTTTCCCTTTAAGAAGAGGATGGACTACTTGACAAGATAGTCTCCTAGAGGTTTCAACATTATTACATGTCTATAAAAAGTGTACCACATGTTTTGGATTTCCTTTGCCCTCGAACTGTTAGAACTTAGGAGGTTGACAATCGCTAGGCATTTTTAGGTTATCAATCCTTACAGTGTAAGGCTTAGCATACATGTGGGAAGTCTTGGTGGAGACCTCATATTTATCCTTGATAGTCCCTTAAATAAACTCCTTCAATCGATAAAGTGGGATCATCCCCTTAGAGAAGACTGGCATCTTCTTGATATGTGATGCTTGCTTCATAGGATTTTCAATCTCATAAACTCCAACACCCTTTCTAGGTGAATGACTAGAATCTCCATCTAATAAACCATCCATCCTATCCATCAACTTGCCAATGCGAGATTCTTGACTTTACACATGCTCGGTCAATCCTTCAATTATCATTGCAAAATTCGTAAGTTGCTCCTCCATGGATACAATATCATTACCATTTCTTGTATGACCATTGAAGATGGACTTTTGTGTGAGTCAATCTTCACAGGCCTCATATCACGAGGGCGTTTGTTCGTGATGGTGTTCTTAAAACTTGGAAGCTCAAGTGAAGCTAACATCCTTTTGATATTTTTAGTAATATTGCTTTCTCTATTTGCAACATTTGTAGGGGATCTTACTCCTCTTTGAGTTGAAGACCCTAAGACAGGAATTGATGTGTATGACACATGAAGTTTTTGTTGTCCTAGAATGGTAGCTTTTCTCCTCATAATATCACCAAAGCTCCCAAAGGTGACACCAAGAATTACCTTCACTTCAGCAGAGAACTTGGAGTCAACAACCTTGGAGAAAGTTAATTAGGAGTCAATGTTCTTGGGAGTCATTTGAATTTTCTTTGATGCTTGAAAAGTTGAGATGTGAGGTATAGATTGTCCCAATGGGCGTGCTAGAATTCGTAGATGATAAAATCCGCGTCAAGAAAATAATAATCAAGAACAAAAATATCACAAATAATTTTTTGTATTTAATTTCAAAACATGAGTGTTATAATCTCTATGAATCCTCTGATTCACCTTTTCAAGTGTAACTTCAAGGTCTCTTGAGCTTGATGTTGAATCTAAAATTTGTTCTTTAACTCGATCTTGAAATTTGAATTTATTCTTGATCTTGTTCTTGAAACTTGAATTTGCTATTGATTTTGATCTTGAGTTTAAGAGCCTATAAGCTTGTTCTTGAACTTGAATTTTGAATTCTTAAACATATAGAGAAATTTATGGCGTTTGACTCCTGAGCTCTCTCTAGCTTCTTGTTAGAATTCTTGATGTTTCTTTGAATTATGAATACCCCTATTTATAGTTGTGAAATAAAGGAATTATAATAGGAAAGATTTCCCTTCAGCCAATTAGTTTTAAGTAACATGGCATATTGGGCCTTACTGCAATGGGCTTGTCATTTTGACACTTGGTATGATCCTATTGGCTTTTTTATTTGACTTGGCGTGCCATATCATTTGATACATAGCACAAAGATGTGCCTCTTGGATGAAATAATATTGGACTTATTAGTTTAGACATTTTTATTGTAACCCAAATCAACTAACATGGGTTTTAAATTAAATTTGTATTCACTTGATTTACATAATTAATCCATTTATGTTAATCCATAACATTTATTTTGGACTAATATATTCATATATTTAAAATAATTCGAATCATTTTAAATTCTATATTTAATAAAGTTTAAATCATTGTATCTGCCATATTTTTCACAGTGTACTAGGGTATTTTTGTCAATGTAGGTGAAGAACTAAATTGGACCAACATGAACATAAGATGTGGGTATATGTGCTTGTTATTTCTACTTGAATATGGGATGAAAATAATTGTTTGGAATGGCTATGGTAGTTAAATTAGTCAGATAATGGATGAATTTGAAATTTCACAAACTATATAGGCCATAAACAATGTTGGTCCATGAATTGTATTGCATTTGGCTAATGTGAAGTATTAAAAATTAAATTGTGTTGACAAATTTAGGCTTGGGTGTGTTCCTATATATGAGTATTGGTTGGATTTTGATTGTGTTTTGCATCTTGTTAGGCTTTAAATTGGACTCTATTTTGTCAAAATTTGTTGACATTTATTGGCATGTATACTTTGAGATTATTTATACTTGTTGATTGGGTTGTTTGATGAAATTTAGAGTACTTAGACATATTTTGAAAACTGGGTTGGACTTGGATTTTTCAAGAATTGTATGTTCAAACTCACGAGGGACTTTTACGGCCCATGGTTCAATCCTCGGATAATAATTTCCCCTTGAGGATGGATCCCAGTAACTAAAATTTTATTAATTTCAATAGGATGAACCTATTTACAAGTCATAGTTTAAACTACGGGCCGTAAATAATGTTTGTAGTCTTGGTTTCTGTAGATTTATTTTGCTGGTTTGCAACCACAACCTCATTTTATAATTTGTACTTCAATCCATGAGTGATAAATGAGGATCATAGATATTTTTCCATTGAACAAAATTATTGTTCCCTTGTGTGTATGACTGCCTTTTATGTTACACAGTTCATTCTACGATCCGTGGAAAGGCTTGCATACTTTTCACCTGTGAATTTTTCTGCAAATTTTGGTTTTATGTTTTTCATTCTCGTGGACTCATGTGTTCTTATATACAAGTACCATGGCCCCCAAAGTTGATATAGTTAGACGTACAGAGGCTTATCTTTGAGACAAAGATTATAAGATGAGCCGATAGAGTTTGAGTGGACTAGCCCATGGAGAAGCTTGACATCTATTCTGATAAGGGCGTCGATCCTTGTGAATACAGGTGTTGTCTCATCAGATTATACTTTCTCAGACATTGATTGCTATAGCACAACCTCCCGAGTTTGAGGAAGAGGCCTCATATGAAGTGACTCCATATAATTCTCTAGCTCAAGAGAGGGGTCCTGATCTAGCTCTGATAATCGTGAAGGTTCAAGATCAGAGAAAGAGTATAGTTCAGAGTCTGAGAGTTTGGACAAGTTAGTTACTGTACAGGTTCTTATCTTCAGTCAACCTAGATGATGGTATTTCAAGAATATGTGTGTCACCTACTACGATGATATATGGTAAGATGACATAGCCCATCAGACAAGATACATTTTTAAGGAGCCTCAAATGTTGACATCCGAACATGATATTGTACTAGCCTTAGGTGACCTATTTGCCTGTTATAGACTTGAGTGGATGGAAGCACCATCGAGGAAGTACTCCCAGCATTAGTTGGAGATTTTTATGCTTTATATATTACTACTATCATCGAGGCCACTAGTCCACGCCCAGTACATAGCCACCTCTAACTTGAACATTGGTTAGAGACATCTTCGTAGATCTTTTGGAGACCACTGTTAAAACGTTTCTGGTTGGTTTTGAGTACTAGCCCCTAATATATACATCAGATTTTGAATACAAATTTAGGTAGGCATGAGGCTGTGTTGTTATGTGAGTCTTAGCCTAAAAGGCTAACTTACTTTGATGGGTCACAGGGTATATAGCTGAGCGACATAAGTGAGATCCATAAGTGAGCCCTCAAGATGACGACATCTATACCTTTTACTTGCCTGGTCCACAAGCTATGCATTGATGCAGAGATAATGATTATCCCAAATATTATTTTGATGATAGATGTTTAGCACACTCAAGATATTGACCTGATAATGGTCGATAGGAACCCTATTATACCTTAGTGAGCACCTGAGCCTACCATCTGACTTCTAGAGATGTTCGTCGAGCCTTCACATCCTGAGGTTGCTTCTAATGTTGTTGAGTCTGAGAGGGCCTCATCGACAGGTAATGGGATAGAGATTGGGCCTACTTCTACCTCTTATACTATTCCATAGGTCTTATCGACATGACCTTAGCCTGTAGGTATGATACATATATCTATAGAGTCTATTCAGGCCCTGGTATAGTGCTAGGATCAGACTGAGTCATAGTTAGCTCAATTAGTTCGGCAGATCTGGCCTTAGGTACACAAGTCCATTATAGAGTCAAGGAAGTGCATGATGAAGCACTACTAGGTCACCCTTGATTAGCATATTAGAGTACTTCATGGCCAGTTAGACCATTCGAGAGATAATTAGATGGTAGCCTTGGTACCACTCAGGTTCACAAACTTTCTACCATTTGGACAAAGATCCAGCAGCTTTGCGAGGAGATAAGAGCAACAAAACAAACACCATTGACTATATAAACATTTTGTCACTCTACCTTTGCTGGATCTATTTTTTGAAGGCCTACTATTCCTATCTTTTGAAAGAGGTGATGTACTAGTGAGGAGGACACAGATGCAGCACTACGATGCGCTCAGAGGATGTAGCACTAGCAGCTTCAATCTACTTGATGGGCTTCCATTTTGGATGAGGAGATATAGCTTAAGCGTGAGTGTGAGATAGCACAAGGTGCTAGACCCTCATTACTTGCCGCTACTATAGAGGAGACCACCAATAAGGTTCGAGAAGGTGAGTCACAGATTGATACTAGTGCTTAGGCACCTAGGTATGTTTGTTTTTGAACCCTGTATATGCTTCTAGCTTCATTTTTCATGCATTTAGGATAATGCACAACTTTTTCGATGCGGTATGGGTTGTCATAGGCCCCGATGAATCTGAGTAACCAAGGCCTATATGTACTTATATTTTTTAGTCCAAGGGTTTTTCTTGTTTTTGTTATTTCCCTAAGGATATTTATTTTCTGTTGAACTAACTTGTTTAGGATGTATAGGTAGTAATAGTAGCATATTGTACTAATATCTGTGTTATGTATTGATTTGACTTTAAAAAATGAGACCCCTATTTTTGAATTATCTATGGATGACGTTCTTGTAGATAGTTTTGATAGTAACTGTATTGGATCTATATATGACATTGTGTATTTTGATAGAATAAGTCTGATTTGTAATTAAAAAAAATAAAGCATGATTTGAATGCCTACACTGACAATGTTAAGCAATGCCAAGTGTGTTAGAGCTTAACTATATGGGCTTATCAAATTTTTTATGATGACTTCTTATAGTCTTTTAAGTTAGATTCCTAATTAAGAATGAATTATGATGAATTTCATGATATATATGATTTTCAAGAAAAAGTATGTGATTTCAAAGTATGCATGATTAGGTCTTAATATTTAATGTGGGTTTTTTTGTTAATTATTTAATTTGGTTTTAATTGCATGTTTGTTCTATGAGTCCTACTCAATTGCACGACTTTTTGTATTAAATGTTCATAGACCCACAGTTAGCTCTAGTTACTCATAACAAAGCTATGGATTTCTATGATTATGACTTCTACTATGAAAAACAAGTTTTAAATGACGATGATATTATGGCAGCAAAAATGTTATGAAAGCTATGATGATGCTATGATAAAGAGGGTGATAAATAACACACGTTGATGATGTATGTATATAGCTTTCAACATAGTTCATACTTCATTAAGATTATGCTATCACAACTTTCAAAATAATCACCATATATGTATGAAAGCTATGATAGCATAATTAAGTATGAACTATGTTAAGCTATATATATGTGTGTATGTATA
>JAOTQJ010000018.1:42030-65850 GCA_025642045.1 Solanum sejunctum | reverse complement strand
ATGGAGTAAGTGAAGTAATTCACTAGTTACATAATTATAAGAACCTACATTTTCAAAGAACATTTGGTATTATTCCGGAAGGTTGTGGAAAGGTATAAGCTTTTCTTCTTTTTTTTTTTCTTTATAATAATTTATAGAAAGCGGAGGTGTTCTTATCAAAACACGATACTTGTGATTCTCTCTCTCAGGGGAAAAAAAAAAATTGACATCTGAAAGGTGAAGTAATTAAAGATGGCGGTGAATCCTCAACTATTTCCGGATGGGATGCCGGTGCCTTTCGTCAATGAACTCTTCGTCTTGGCCAGAGATGGCGTCGAGTTTGAGGTCGACAAAATCCCTGGGTAATACCACCAGTCTCCTCTCTATTTTATTATCTCTTTTTGATCCTTGTTATCTGTTGGTGAATACATTTTCGTAAGCTATGTATCCTTGATGTCTAATCTTGGGAAATTCACTTGAAGGAAGGTAGGTTTTGGGGGATTTTGAGGGTTCTGCATAGTGGAGACGTGATGATCTTCTCTGTAGAGGAATGCTTTTTGGGATAGGAAATGTTCCCTTTGCTTGAGACATCTGTTGGATTTTTGAGTTTATATCATTCCTTTGTTTTCTGAGGTTAGAAAACTTGAAGGAAAATATTTTATTCTAGAGTCAAAAATCTTGAATCTCACTGCAAGACCTCTCTATTTCTGATGTACTGAAAATTATTAGCAACATCCCTATTTATTTTTATAGTAAGAAACCAAATAAAATTAGGACTAGAAAATCTATTACCATATGAACTGGGGCAAACCAATTTTAACTAGACATTACTTAAATAAATACTAAGAATAACAAATCCTAAACAACTTAGTATTCTCAACCCAACTTTGAATTATTTTTCCAACAAGACTGAAGGTTAACATGCTTGGAAATGGTAGTGAGAGCTTTCGTTTGGATTTATTCTGTTAAAGAAGATCCCTTGCCACGTTGCTTTGCTAGCTTTAACTAAATAAGCTTGGATCCTATGGTGTTTCTCGTTTCCCTTTTCCTTAGCTTATGAAGTCTTTAACTTTGTTGCAAACACATGGAGTTTCTGAATGATTCCACTAGCTGGCTTTATTATGGCTTTCTGTCTTCAAAAGGAGTTTGTGAATGATTATATTGGTCTAGTTTATTGTGGACTTATTTGGTGAGTCTCTTGCATTCATTCCTTCTTTTTGTTGGCAGCCGAATGAACAAAGATAGAGAATAGAATTATATGGTGGAGATAGTGTGATTTTAATTTTTTTTTCTTGACAATGTACCTTGGATTGCCTTTGAGCTTTATATTTTCTTTGGATGTATGAGGTTTATTTTTAGTCCTCCCAATAGGTAACGAGTGGTTGGTGATGTGCATTCACAAGGAGTTTCTCATACATTGTTGTTATACCATAGGTGCACAACCCTTTTTTTGGGAAATAAACAATAGCATAAGTTCAGTTGTCAACTTTGTCATGCTTTACTACTATGTGCATCGTTTGTTATTCGGTGAAGAATTTGATGGGAGGTGTAGAATCAGCATCAACACCTAGTGCATCACCTCCTCTTCTCTTTCGTCTTCTCTTCTTCCTATCTCTTATCTTTGTGTTAATTTTACTATTTGCTGGCAGTGTAGGAACAGTAAAAGCGAAGGGAACAGTCTATTTATCAAATATTCGGATGGTCTTTGTTTCAATTAAGCCTGTGGAGAACTTCATTGCATTTGACATGCCCCTGGTATGTATCGGCTATTTTGGTGTTTAGTTTCCATAATGCTTCATGAGTCTGATTCGTCCTCTTTGCTGTTTTATTTATCATAGTTTTAGATTACTTGATAATACAAGTTTGAGGAAAATGACTTTTGATTCTTTATCAAAAGGGCTAAGGCTTTTGCTTAGTAGTGAACATGTGTCCTCTTTTGTTGTTATCTTGAACATGTTGTCAAGAATTCAAATGAAGCTGCTTTTGTGGTAAGGCTCTTGTTTATTATCTTGTTTTTCTTTGTGAGTACTTGTCATGACCCAAGCTAGGTCCCAAGTGAGACACGATGATTAGGATTCCCGGGGAAACTCCAACCAAGTCTCTTAACATATTGTAAGCATTCATAAGGTACAAGCATCAATCAATACTCAATAGGACGAAAATAAGTCTCAATAGTAGGAAGAAATCAAGTCAAATGAAAGACAACATGAACTCTGTACCTAATCCAACATGCCTCTAACAGTAGAATTTTTGGGTGGGGGGGAGGGGGCCCGCTATGGACATGTCCCTAAATCCCCTTAAGTATAAATATTAGTCTTGTTGAAGAAGGTCTTAGGCCTAACTCACCCCCAAAAGCTAGCTCAAAGGAAGGAGGATTACCTAAACCTTATAAGGAGACCACCCATCCGATTAACCACCAATGTGGGACTTTGTGTCTCAACGCCCCCCCTCATGCCTAGTGCTTAGCATCTGGTGCGTGGACAATTTTTTCGGGGGCCCAACATTGGGTGAGACGGGCCCTACTCTGATACCATGTTGAAGAAAGTCTTAGGCCTAACTTACACCCCAAAAGCTAGCTCAAAGGAAGGAGGATTACCTAAACCTTATAAGGAGACCACTCATCCCATTAACCACCAATGTGGGACTTTGTGTCTCAACAAGTCTCAATATAGAATAACAAGCTAATATCAATGAAACCATGAATAGGTAGCTCTCGAATCACGAGGACTCACCAATCAAGCAAATCTTTAAGCAATCATCAACTAGCCACGAGGATGAGATGGAGCGTCCAACCCTACATTATGATACAATATAGGTAAGGAAGTATGCGTCAGTACGTCTGAATGTACTAAGTTTTTGAGCAAATGCACAATTAAATATGGGGCAGTAATATGCATATGATAAGTAATATGCATGTGATAAGTGATGCATGAACAAAATAAGGTAGTATGGAATAATACATGAAATGAGCATACGTGAAGTCATGGGGTCAATGCATTTAATCGTAGTAAAGCTATAAATAGACTTAATCCTTTTGTGGGATATCAACTGTATTCAACAATAAAACCATATAAGCTATAACATGGAATTTGATGTAATCCCTACATTGAGAAAGGGAGAGGCGACTTGCCAAGGTAGATTCTGCCATGGTTTAATAGTCAACATTGAGGGGCTAAATGCGGATCCCACTAGCCTAGCCAGTGAGACAACATATGGTGGGACATAATTTTATACAAGGGGTTGTTACTAGGATTTCTTTCGGAGGATAACCTTAGTATCTGCCGGATTGAACTCCACCTCAAGCTTTCTCAGTGCTAGGTCAAATTCCAATGGAATAATAAAGCATAGTATAATATCAATCATTAACTTTTAAGTCTTAACATTGGTTGTATATAAAGTAGCTCATTAAAACCTTGGTGATTCATCAATGTGAGAATTGTCCTCATCACACTAGGTGAGAAGATCCTTGCACCAAACATTCCTTGCACCAAACATTCCTTACTTCCTTGAAGGGATTTCATAAAACATAATTGAATAACTTTCATAAACCTTAAGAGAAACCTTTAGCATTCATGATCATGGCTCGTTGAAAATTTGGGTAAATTTAGGTGGGTTCAATATCGATCAACTTTAAAACATGGGATTCAATGTGGTCATGCATAATTACAATTAAATTCATTAATTGAAATCACAATTAAAAGAATCCACCATGGAATTCATGAACCGTAGATTAGTCTTGTAGAGATATTACTTGTAATTCATCAAAATATGCAGTGAGTAGTAATTTATTCATAATTGATTAAATAAACATTGATTGAAACTTAATTCATGCAATTGAAAAAGATCAGGATATTCATGCTTGAAATTGATTGAAAAATTAAAGATCTTTTGGACTCGATGAGCGAGGGACCCATGGATAAACATCCACATACGTTGTTGAAGAGTCCAGAAGAAGTTGAAGAAACTATCCTTGGATGTTGGAAACCTTGCTTGATCTCGAATGGAACCCTTGCTTGGGGAAGAAGAAAGACTCGACAGAGTTTCTAGTGAGAGGTTTCTTTTTTTTGATTTGGAGAATTGGCTGAGAATTAGGGATCTTTGGAAACTTTAGAGCAGTTAATAGCTTGTGATTTTGTCCCAAATCCATCCAAATACATTAATCAGTAATTGGCGAGAAAACCAAAATGGCCTTGCATTAATAATTGGCAGAGACCCTTGTACAGGACTCCATATGGGCAGTATAGAGCACCACAGATTGTACAGGGGTTCGTGAGAGGGAAAGTTGTCAAGGGGTCCTGGATCTTGGCTAAAGGTAGGGTTCATGAGTCCCCATATGGTCCGCACAAGGGACCATAGCTCGTGATCAGGGTCATGGTCAGTGGGGGTTTTGTGGGTTAGCAAGGATAGCTACCATGGGGATCACCATGCTTATGGTGGGGACCATGATCCCTCATCCCCTTTTGGATTTTTGAGAGGCTTAGACTATGAGTGTCCTGGACAGCTCATGGTCCTTTAAACGGCCATGAAGGGCCTCATTAGGCCACCTGGTGCCTGGAAAGCTGAAGTTTCCTGGGGAACCTCCTATTAAACCTCGATCTTTGACTTTCCAATCTATGGCGTAGTGCAGTACTGATAATTTGTTAATTTACCCCATGTTTCTTGAACCTCTAAAAATACACTTGCATGTGTTATATACTCCAAATTTACACCACTTTTGGAGGATCAAACACGCATTGCATGACATTTTTGAAGAACTTGGGCAACATAAAACTCAATAATTTGTTTGGGTGGGGGGAGGGTATGAAGTAGGAAATGAATCTTGTGACAACAATTGCTCATGAATGATGTTAATATGTGTTTAATAGGCCAAGAAATTTTGAGAAGCTATCTCGATACTTGCATAGCTGTAGGTGCCAGAAGTTTCTACCATCAAAAAGTTTTGTACAGGTCATAAGACATGCATAAGATATCCTGGTGAAATTTTCCTTTAGTGCTATCTAGAAGCACTATTCGTCCATTAATGATATACTTGTGAAAAGAAATAAGTTCAAAGTATCTTTGATTTGGGGGAGAGTGGTGGAGTAGAGAGTGAAGAGTAAGGTGTCCATTTTGAAAATCAATTTGGATACATGTCGGGGCAATTGACTAGTAAAGTAAAAGATTAGTGGTGAAGTATAGACAAGGGAAAATGGACCTATTTATGGTGTTTTGTTCTTGAAAAGATCTATGACAAAGTCTCGAGGGATGTTCTCTAGAGGTGTTTTGAGGCGAAAGGTGTCCTCATGGTCTTAATTAGGGCGATAAAAAATATGTATGATGGAGCCAAAACTTGGTCTAGAAAGGTGGGAAACTCGAAGCACTTTCCAATTGAGATGTAGCTACAGTATGAATCAGTTCTTAGCGCTTTCTTATTTGCCTTGGTGATGGATAGGTTAACACGGTCTATTCATGATGAAGTCTCTTGGTGTATGTTATTTGTAGATATAATATTAATTGATGAGACAAGAGATGGAGTTAATGGTAGCTTGGAGGTTGTCCAAGGGATTCAAGTTGAACAATATCAAAACATAATAATTGGAGTGCAAATTCAACAATGCATTACACGGAGCAGACAAAGTAAGACTTGCCTCTTAGATAGTGAAATAGGGACATTGATTATGATGTTACACATAACATTGAGGTGGCATGAATAAAGATGCTTGCCTCTAGAGTTTTGTATGATAAAAAGATATCACCATATTTAAAATTTAAAGTTTTATAAAGTGGTAGTTAGATCATACTTGTTGTATGGAGTCGAGTGCTGGCCATTGAGGTGGCATGAATAAAGAGGCTTGCCTCTAGAGTTTAGTATAACAAAAAGACATCACCTAGATTTAAAAGTTAAGTTCTACTGAGTGGTAGTTAGATCATACTTCTTGTACGGAGTGGAGTGCTGGCCAGACAAGCACTCACATGTTCAAAAGATGTATGTTGCAGAGATCGGACTTTGAGATGGATGTATAGACATATGAGAAGTGATAAGATTAGGAATGAGGTTATTTGGGGGAGGGTGGGAGTGACATTTGTGGTGGACAAGATAAGAGAAGCAAGACAGAGATAATTTGGGCATGTGTAAAGGTGGTGCACTGATGTGAGAGGCTAGTTGGGGATTCGCGGAGGGGTAGAAGTAGGTCGAGAAGTATTGAGGGAGAGGTGATTATATAGGATATGGGTAGCTTCATATTATTAAGGACATGACTTTAGATAGGAAGGAGTAGAAGTCGCAAATTAGAGGGCGGAGGGTGTTTTGCCTTGCGAAGGTTTAGGCTTGTTAGTGTCTATAGTTGTACCAGTTATACTCTTGTAATTCTTTTCATATGTTATTGTATCACATCAATATTTTATTGTTGTTAGCATTTTTTCCTCACGTAGACTCTGCTTTTTCATTGTTTTCTTTTCATTTTCTTGGATTTGATGCACTAGCTAAGGATCTTTCAAAAACACTCTATCTTCACTAGGTAGTAGTAAGGTCCGTGTAAGTTATTTTCTCCCTAGACCCTACCTAGTGGGATTTCATTAGGTTTTTTGTTGTTGTAATTATTTGTTATAACTTGACTTGGTAGCCTTTTTGACTTGGATTTTGATGTCCACAACACACCTTGATAAGAGATGGGATATGGTTGTGCAATACTCCTTTCATCCCAATTTATGTGATGGTGATTGAGCATAATGCTTAAGAAAGAAAGGAGAAAGATTTTATAATTTGTGATCTAAAATAAGCTATAAACATTTGTATGATTATAAATCATCTCATTAGGGGTAAGATATCCTTAATTGTTACTAAATATATGTCATTTTTTTTGGGACTGGCTAAAATGGAAAGAGTGACGTAGGGATAAAGGAGAGTATGATTCACCCAATTATGACTTTGGGTTGAACTCCGCCAAGCAATTGAGAGAAATCAAGAAAATAAGGAATTATCACCAATTTAGTTAAAGCCTAAGCCAAGTACTTTACAAAAAGATGATGTGGACTACAATTTAAAGATAAACCTAATCTAAGAAGCACCCAAAGATGTGGCCTAGTGGTCACTGAAATGGGTTGAAAATCATGAGGTCTTAACATCAAATCACAACATAGATATAACACTATGTGATGTAATTCCAACCTCAAATCACAAAAAGGAGAAATTAGAGACAAGAAAGTAAAGATAGACATGGAAAGAGGAAATGGACAACAATCAAAAGGTATATTAAACGTTATGACTTGAATCTATAATCCTACGAGAAGTACCTAACTGTTGAAGAAGGTCTTAGGCCTAACTCACCCTCCAAAAGCTAGCTCGAAGGAAGGAGGATTACCTAAACCTTAGAAGGAGACCATCCATCCCATTAACCACCAATGTGTGACTTTGTGTCTCAACACCCCCCCTTACGCCCAGTGCTTAGCATTTAGTGCGTGGACAATTTCTCGGGGGCCCAACATTGGTTGAGATGGGCGCTGCTCTGATACCATGTTGAAGGTGGTCTTAGGCCTAACTCACACCCCAAAAGCTAGCTCAAAGGAAGGAGGATTACCTAAACCTTATAAGGAGACCACCCATCCCATTAACCACCAATGTGGGACTTTGTGTCTCAACACTAACTTATACAATGACCTCGAAGGAATTTGATTTACCTTGCAACCAACATTTCTAAACAAGGTTTAACCAAAAGCTTGTACCTAACTCACAAACACTATAAAGAGGTTCACAATATCTATATTCAATAATAAAGCAATCTAACCTAAACGGAAGGCCTTAAACTAACTATCTACAGTTTTAGGACAATTATTATGTAGGGCCTAAAAGTGACCCATGAACTGCAGGTTGCTGAGCTAGTAAGCCTATTGTAAAACATTTGACGCGCCAAAAGGGACAATGTCTTTGCCAAACTCTTAGCCATCAACTATTAAGTTTGGTGCAAGTATGCAGTACACTAAACTTGTCAGCTTCTTCCATCGCTTTCCTCTCCTCTCTTCAAGTGATCTTCAAGGCATGAAATTCCTCCTTTGTCATCAAAACAAGCTTTAAGACCTCTAGCTTTATGCGCTGTTACACCCCGAAATACCCCCTATATGTGACTGACACCCGATAAACCATCGTTGGGATAACCAACCATTCATACACGTATCCAAATTATCTAAGCACTGAGATACAATATGTGCAACTCCAAAACTAATCAATACTCATAAAAATAGAGTAACCATCAAACCTAAATTGTTTATCAATTTATGAAAGGAAAATGTCACTTAACAAAATGTCTCTAGCCTGACCCACAACAAGATCATGGAGCATCTAATAGAGTGACATGAATTCCAACTGTTGGGCATACAAACGCCACGGAAAAAAAAACATAAGCTATAATAGATTAAGCTTAATAGTAGCCTCCACGAACAATGCAAAGGCTCACCTCAACAACAGAATCCACAGGAATGAACTCTTCAGCCACTAGTTTCACCCTGTGCAACAATATCTACATAGACGTGCAAGAAAGGAATGAGCTATATATAAATATAACCCAGTAAGATCCTCGACTTGCTAAGTTAATACCCCTGGAGCAAGAGTTAGATAGTACATCTACACAAGTAGTACATAGTAATATACAAACGAATATATTTCCAACAATAACGCTCAATAAGTCCAGACAATGCTCAAACTAGATACTACACATTTCAACTCAACCGACACCTAAAGCTCGTCATAAACGACAGTGAAGGAGATCAGTCTATCACCCCGACAAGTCCACGATACCATATAAAATGCCCCAAAGTGTATTACGACAGCATGTATAAAGCCTCTAACATATTATGGCAGCATGGATATGTCCCGAACATATTGCGACATATGCCCCTAATAACCATATCACAATAATGAAGAAAGATATCCAACATCACACCACATATGACTTATAAAAATATTTGATATTCTTCTCAAAATAGCATGTGTAGGGCTGATCGAAGGATACTTATTTTGCCAAGCACACGCTTGTCCCAACACATGCACAAGGCAGAGAAATATGTTTTCCCAAAAAAAAACATGTTTGAAAAGCAAGCACTAAAGCTTAAAGTCTCACTAACCTTATTAATGACATGTTCTACAACCTTGCATGCGTAGAACACCCACCAAAACAACCTCTACTTGCCTCAATCTATGAAGAATATTGATTAACGATATTAATTATGTTAGTTGGGTCAAGTTCCAACATCCCAAACTTTTAAGCTTAGAGCTAAACCTTAATTTCTCACCTTAGACCATGAATTAACGATAACAACTATCTCCACAACATAATGTGTGAATCAACTTCCCAATATGCTAATTATACATTCCGAAAAAGACCAACAAAAAATTGATGAAAGAAAAAATTTGACAGCAACTAAAGGTTGCACCAGTTCATAGTCAAAACCATTTGCTGGACAATCGTCTAACCTATAGTAAATTTAAAGATCCAACATCTACAGCTTGTTCCAATTAACGACTTTGTGCACCCATAATGTCGAAGGCAGCAACACCTTCAAAAATTAGAAAGGGAAAAGAAACTACCGAACAATGGCTCTAAGGCTACAACTTCGCATCTTTATATGTTGATTTCTCCTGCAGCCAAACCCACTACCTACCAACCATCACTTCTATCAATTCCCAAAAAATCACTGGAAAGGAGATGAGAAAAGGTCGAACATGTCCAACCATAGAAATAATTGTATAATTATAATTTACCTTAATCTTCTTGTTATGTCTACTAATATCACTAAATCATTAGTTCCTTATCTAGCTATGCTTGCAGTACATAAAAAAAGGCTGCCCAGTAAGCTAACAAGAGCACAAAACATCTCGATAGGTCAACACCTGCAATTTATCACCCAACAGTGGTATAAAGCTCCAGTTAATTTTATCTATGGACTCCTCCCACGTATCCCTAGTGCTGCGTGCTTTCTTCCAACAAGAAGGGAATGGAATAAAGAAAAACAATTGCCCTAATTTTTTATTTTCTTATAACGCAGCAGATCAGCAAAATAAAAGGGTTGGCTGCTTCTTTTTAATTCTTTTAATAAAAATTATTAGTGGTTAAAATGATCAATTAACCCTTCATTAAAAATAAGGGTTATTACATGCACAACCCTTGCATTTCTTTAACGTGCGAGCTTGGCTTTGAGTGAACAGCCTTGAGGCAATTCAATTGCATCATTCTCTTCCTTTTGAAAAGAATTGGCCTCAAAGTCAATGTATCATCATCAAGAGTAGTAAATGTAGATTGGTCACAAACATTGTAAGCGTTGTGAACTTGACACTCCAAAAAAGGAGGTTAATCTCGTAGGCTGTGTCATTGGGTTTTTCAGGCACTTGGAATGTCCATAACCTCATGGCATCAACTTGGTTCTCCCTTGAACGGGAAACCGCTTCTTGCGGAAATGCACGCACACGCATTCACACGGTTCAAGCATAACTCTCTTGACTTTTGTTCGCCTTCTTGCCACCTCGTGATTTTTCTTTCCAAGGTGAAGCCGACCTTTTTGTGAAGACTTTTGATAGTTTCCATTCTCTTGTCTCCATCTAAGCTTAAAACACCATCTTGAGCATAAGGGGACACATCCAAAGGGATTAGGAGATTGTTGTACACCACTTCGAATGGAGTCATGCCAATATTTCTATAAATAAGTCATTATAAGCAAACTCAACTAATGGCAAATGTTCCTCTCATTCTCCTTTTTATATTATATTTTCCTTTTGTGTAAGCGTTAATTTCTGTTTGTATCTATTGTTATTCTTTTTCCTTCTTTTACTTGAGTTTGATGCTCTTAAGTCGATGGTCTTTCGGATCAACCTTTTTGACCTTAGTGAGTGGTGGTAAAGTCTGTATACCTCTGTCCTTGAGAGCGAACTTATTGGGATTTCATGGGTTATGTTGTTTTTGTATTGTATTACATAGGAGAAAGATTCAAGGAACTCAATCCATTTGGCATGCTTTATTTACTTGGGCTCGAACATGCTTTAAGGATTCATCATCGGGGGTTGATCCGAATTTTGATAATAACACTCTGAAGAACAATTTTTGAGAACACACGAGCAATTGAGCTAATCAAGCATATGATCTAATCTATGAATAGGATGACAATGCTTTATCATGATCTTGTTGATGGCCTAGCAATCTACGCTAAGGTTTGCAACGGCACCGAAACAGTACTATCGGATCAAAATTTTTCGAAATCGGATTGAACTAGCACCCTTTTAGCAAAATCTATTTGGCTTGGGACAAAACCGGTACCGGTGCTTTTATGGACTTCGGTCCTGGTCCGGTATGTACCGAAATCGGACTGGACTGGTATTGGATTGGTATTTTAGAATTTTGCTTTTTTTAAAAAAATTAAAATTTAAATATTAATTGCTTATAGCTGAAAAAATTATAACATGTGTAACCTATTTAATATTTCTTCTAAAAGTATTACTCCCTCTGTCCCATTTTATGTGGCACCTTTTGACTTGGCACGGTGTTTAAGAAAAAAAGGAAGACTTTTGAAATTTGTGGTCTAAAATCATTCTTAGATATTTATGTGACTGAGAATCATTTCATTATGGGTAAAAAGGAAATTGTAAAAGTTAATTGTTTCCAATTTAAGTAAGGTGACATTCTTTTTGGGACGGACCAAAAAAGAAAGGGTGCCACATAAAATGAGATGGAGGGAGTACTTTTTAGAATTTTTTTGAAGTATAAATTTCAAATGTTGAACTTTTAATGTTGAAATTTCAAAGTGTAAGTTTCAAATTTTCAAATATATAAATTATTTAATATTTCTTTTAAAGTATAACTTGTTAATTTTTAAGGAAATTTTAAATTTTAAAGTTTATCATTTCAAACTTAAGTCTTCAACTTCAAAGTTTAAATTTTCAGACTATATAACTATTAACTTACTTAAGTTTGAAGCTTTTTAGAGTACCTTTTTACTTTCCATTTTCAAATATTTCTAATTTCAATTTGTAAATTTTCAAAACATTTGAAAATTGAAGCACATATTTAAAAAAAGACATTGTATAAAATTAGACAATAATTAAAAAGAGTAAGGCAAAGTAGCATATGATTTTTACTTACAAAAAATAAATTGTACAACTTTTATTACAAATATTAGAAAAAAACTTGATCTATCGCAGCCACCTTTTTGGAAGGGTTCAATTTGAATTAGGCAAACAACAATATTCCCAGTGGAGTCCCACAAGTTGGGACTGGGAGGGTAAAATGTACGCAGACCTTACCACTACCTCATAGAAATAGAGAGGTGGTTTCAGGAAGACCCTCGTCTCAAACATATTAAGCCCTATAAGCAAAAGATACTAAGTATGAAAAAAAGGAAAGCAAATGATAGTATGTCAATACAAATGAAAGTAACAAATGTAAGATAAGTGCTGACACATTAGATATAAAGACACAGTTAACCCAAATGATTTACTACACAAGGCCAGATATCAACCTACCCCTCCTAGCCTATTAGCCTTCTACCCTAATACGTGATCTCCACCATTTCTATCTAAGGTTATATCTTTGGTGAGATGAAGTTTTACCATATCTTGTCTGATCATCCCTCTTCCCCCTCTCAAAATACTTCCTTGGTCTACCCCTACCCCTCCGCGTAATCCCTAAATCCAACCTCTCGTACCTCGTTACAGGAGTATCAATACTTCTTCTCTCCACATGTCCAAACCATCACAGTCTCGCTTCTCTTATCTTATCAGCCGTAGAAGCCACCCCTAACTTCTCTTGAATGTTCCCATTCCTAATTCTATCACCTCTGGTATGTCCGCACATCCATCTCAATATTCTCATCTATGCGACCTGCACTTTTTAGGTGTGTGAGTTTTTGATTGACTAACGTTCCACCTATAAATCAACGATGGTCTAATCACTATTTTGTAAAACTTACCTTTAAGTTTAGGTGGTATTTCCTTATCGCACAATACTCCAGAGGCAAGCCTCCATTTCATCCATGCTGCCTCAATACAAATGTGACATCATCGTCGATATCACCACTACTCTGGATGATGGATCCAAGATATCTAAAGCTTTCTCTCTTATGAATACGTTGAGTGGCAAGTTTCACTTCAATTTTTGTGTCATCTCTCGCAATACTGAATTTGCACTCCAAGTATTCTGTTTTGGTAGGTGGTATTTCCTTATCACACAATACTCCAGAGGCAAGCCTCCATTTCATCCATGCTGCCTCAATACGATGTGTGACATCATCGTCGATATCACCACTACTCTGGATGATGGATCCATGATATTTAAAGCTTTTTCTTTTATGAATACGTTGAGTGGCAAGTGTCACTTCAATTTTTGTGTCATCCCTTGCAATACTAAATTTGCACTCCTATTCTGTTTTGGTCCTGCTCAATTTGAATTCTTTGGATTCCAAAGTCGGTCTCCAAACCTCTAACCTATCATTAACTTAGCTTCATGAATCACCCTTGCATCCTTTGAAGATCCTGAACTTGGCTTCTTCGTGCAGCCTTGAGGCAATCCAGATTGCATCACTAGGTGATCTCTTGCCTTGTGAATAGAGTTGTCTGGTAGCTGTTGCTGGTGGGAGGTATCTTGTGGGATTGGCCCAGACACCACAATTATCAATAAATAAATCTAATCTAATATAATCTAAGAAAGCAATTAAAGTTGATCAACTGCACAAGTAAAGGAATTCAAGGGATTTCAAAGCCTAGGATTTTAATCAATTCAAACCTAATCCAATGCATTGGGTCAACCTTACCAATCAACGGTTAAGCAGTTTAATTACCCTTGAAGATCAATTACCCAATTCCTGCAACTATTCAAATCTTGATTACCCAAGAACTGTTCTCCACAATTTGTGAGCCTAAAGTTGATTATCTCTAACCTAACCAAGTTGCATAAGCGTATTCTAACTTTTGGCTAAAAGTGTGAAGGATTATCCCTAACCTTAATACTAGACTAGGATTAAAAGCACTCGCTTCAGCGCGCTTAACAGCGAAGTGCAGATCTGGTGCTTATACTACTTGAAGCGAGCAGCATTGGAAAAAGCGCACGCTTCAGAAGTAGAAGCGTGAAATACGCTTCTTGTTGAAGCTACAAAAGCCTCGCTTAAGTGCTGTTTAGTTTTTTTTTTTTTTTTAAATTTAAATAGTTAGGACTTCAAATAAGCCAAATATTTTTGCTCTGCTGCTTTCGCAAACTTCGACTGTTGCCACCGCTGGTTCTTCGGCGACTCTAGTTTTTAGGTAAGTTCTTCTTCTTCTTCTAGGGTTTTCCTTTATCAGTTCTTTTCAATTTCTCTGCGCTTCTGTAATAGAAGTTCTATTTATATTTTTATAGTGCAAATTATGCTTGTTTTATTTTTTTTAAAGTTATGCTGTTCTGTTTTCTTTTTTAAGAATTAGTCGTTTTCCTTTTTCTCCTTTTCTGTTCCTTTTTTCATATCTAGTATCCTCTGCTTATGTGGCTCGATTTTTAGGGAAGGTTTTCCTGAAATAGTGTCTATCTCTATGAGGTAAGGTCCGCGTACATTTTATCCGCAGACCCCACTTATGGGATTCCACTGGATGTGATGTTGTTGTTGCTTCTCAAAACACTGAATCAACCCTCAATTAACCTAGAGTCTCGTCAATTAATCTAAGCCCAAGCCCAAGCCTAACTTCCTTCCCCAAGGTGAATTAGTTGATAGGATATGTCCTAGGGTTTATTACTCCCTTTTGAAAAAGGGCTAAGCACAAGATAAGTCAAATAGGCAAAAGACCCATTCATAAATAGCAAGATAATATTCAATACAAAAGTCCAACAAGTCGGTCAACACTATATCATGAAAATTATGCCTAAAATCATGTCCTAAATCTGAAACACGTCATCTAAACTAAATATTTCATTACAACGCTAGGAATTTAAGAAAAGAAGTAAATGTCATTACATTGAGGAATTCTCAATTTCCAAATCTTCAATCCCATGGTATTTGGTCCATGAATCCTTGTTCCCAAACTTGTTTACATCCTAACAACTTAATGAAAGTGTGAAGGCATACCTGGATCGCCTTTTGCAATTAATTTTCGCTAATGGTGAAATCTTCTTCAAATTTGCATTTCTCTGAATTTTTGATTGAGCAGCACTTTTAATGATTCAGCTTTTGCCAATGGCGATGCGGAACCACTTTTAGCAATTCAGCTTCACCAATGACCTTCTAAACTTATGAAAGCTGGAAGTTGGTCAAATTTTTGCTGCTCAATGGACCAAATTGCTTTTGGCGATTGGAGATTTCCTTAGCTTTTAGCACTTCTCTTCTTACACCAAAACCTGCACATTATGGCACTTTTTGATCATTTCCATTACGTCCATCTTCTCAACTCCAAATCAATTGCAGCCAATCATGCAACTTATATAAGAATCTAGCTATATTCATCATTTAGATGGAAAAAAACTCACATAGAGATGCAAATAAGTTGTTAAATTCCAACTTATTGGAAATCTACCAATCAAGGTCGTTGAATTCTGTGATTTAATGGTTATGGAAGTGATGTTGAGTTTGAAGTGTAATCATGTGATGTTGCTGACATTCTCTCCTATACTTCACACTATTAAATGGCTTTACTTCTGTTATGGTTCATTATTACTACTCTTCTCGATTAATTTGAGGACGTTTGGTTGGTTATTGCACACGAGTATCTTTGTCAATGACAAGAAATAAATTTTACATTGGGGCGTCTTGTGGGTTTAATTCCATTGTAAGGAAGTTCTAGTCCTTTCTCTTGGGTTCTATGCATTAGATTTTTCAGCGTAGTCTTGCTTCTTATGTGGGGTCTATCACTGTTTGCTGGTCTGCTATACTGACTAGATTTTGTTGCACCTCTTGATGTCTCGATGAATTCCCTCTTCATTTTTTTTTGAAAAAATTGTGTGCACCTATAGTGGATAGGTTTCATGGGTATATGCCAATGTATAGTGTTTAAAAGACGGATCAACTCTTTCCTGCTACAGCTTTTCTGTTCTCATATGATTTTAGTTTGAAATATGAAACATTTGATATACTGAACTCCAAAAAGAAAGAATTATGTGAAATTGGAAGTGTGTTTCTTTCGACTTAAAAGTGGCTTTATTTTGCAGCTTTATGTCCATGGTGAAAAATTCAACCAACCAATATTTTTCTGCAATAACATATCTGGACATGTGGATCCGGTAAGTGGAATACATTGATTTGCTATGGACTACTTGCCCCAACTGAGATGACTGGTTCTGCTCCGAATTACAGGTTATTCCAGAAAATGAAAATAGGGCCTTGTACTCCAGTCACTCATTCAAGATTTTGTTCAAGGAAGGTGGTTGTGGAACTTTTATTCCTCTATTTTTTAATTTAATTGCCTCAGTGAGACAATACCACCAACAGTCAAGGGCAGAACGTAGCGTAGATCCTCTTCAAGCTGCACAAACTCCTGTTGATGAGATGATGAGACATGCGTAAGTCACTTTTTTTTTATCCCCTTTCAACGTAGAGCTCAGTACAAACAATTTTCTCAATAACCTTCTAAGGTATACATATGTTGTGGTCTCTTCGATAATTTGTCATGTCCATCAATTTTGCAGTTATGTGGATCCTAATGATCCAACAAGAATTTTCTTACAGCAGCCTAGTACAGAATCTCAACTCAGGCGTCGAACATACCAGTCAACCAGCTGAAAGCCTACGTAGTTTTCTTGTTTCCAGTTGATTGTTATTTGGACATGTGCAGGTTCTGCCTACCTCTGATTGCGCTCTTTCCAAAGTGAGAAAAATATATGATGAAAATGCAGTCAACTTGTAATCCTAAATGGTGGTAGGAATTCAAATCTAATTTTATGTGTGTATATGAATACTGATAAGACTACTACCGTTTATTTTATTTGATTCTTGTCGACTTTCTTTCTTTAAAACATTATTTCCAGTCTTATCTTAGTGTTATATGACATTGATTAGGCACAAAGCTTGAGAAAACACAGTTGAAATTTGTGATTTAAAATAATACGTATATATGACACTTTCCATTTAATGTTAACAAGGGAGAACCATTAAAGTTAAAATTGTTTGATGGATAAAAAAGGAAAAGATGTTGTAGAGGGTATTCAAGGTTATGTGTAATCCCGTAAGTTGAAAAGTTGAAATAAAAAAATGTAGAAAAAATTTCAGTGGTGCTGGTTTTGCGATCACCATCTATGGCTTGTAGATCACTTTACTGTTCATAGATGGAGCCTTGTGGATGGTATCTGTACTTGGAAATAATTCTGGGAATTTGGATAATTTATGAGGTATATCTATGAGCCATAGATGGTTCACAACTTGTGGACTGTGGTAGTAGATAGGGGCTTAGAAATCTGACAATTTTGGGTTTCAGTACATTGTTTACGAATCAACAGGATGAACTCGTAAAAGGAAGTATGAGTCGCAGTTGGGATTCATGGAATACACAACGCTCAAGAGAATTTCTAGGAAAAGCTAGGACGGTGTTATGGAGGAGTTTTACGAGTTGTCATTGGATTTACAGGCCATTGTTCTTGGTCCGTAGATTGGATATTGAAATATGAAAAATATAGCTAAACTGTTGTAAACTTCTAGGGGGGCGGGGGGGTTTCTATGGGTCGTGGAAGATAGGATGGAATTATAGAATATGATCGTGATTGAGATACTGAGAGGGGCAATTCGGGCTGAAATCAATGGAACTCCATGTACGAGTCATAAACTGACATGTGGTGCGCACAGACGGTTCCTGTAGACATTGTTTGGCAGTTTGTCTTTAGGAGTATTTTTAACTTTTCTTATTCTTTTAAGTCTTAAACTACGTTATTTTGACCTTATAAATCTACCTCTAATCATTTTTATACTACAATTTTCTCTGCTTCCGAAATTTCTGATCCAAGACTCTATATTTTCTTAAGCTTGCTTCCTTCTCAAGTTCCCATTAAAAAATCAAGCTAGGGTTTCAAGTTCTATTATCGAATTCTTAATTTTCTTCAAGCAATTCACTTAAGGTATGATATTCATCCTTGAATTCTTTTCACTCTTCAAAGTCATTTTTCTATCAAATTCAAATGTGAATTTTATGGGTTTTTATGATTTTTTCCATCAATTTCGGATGGAGCCAAAGATTGACTATTTTTTAACCTTAGAGTATGATGGAATAAAGCAAAATGGCTCTTTAAACTATCTGCGCTTTTTTTATTTGTGAAGTAGCAGTTAGTCAATGTAACTTTCGACGCTCCTCATGGGTCATCTGGAAACAGTCGCTTTATGTTTTTAAACATAGGGATTAGGCTGCGTACATTCGACCCCCCCTCACCCCGCAATGAGCGGGATCCTTTTGAGGCACTGGGGTATGTTGTTGTTGTTGTTATGATTTTCTATTCAATTGTGTGAATTTTGTTTAAATATTGATCTATGTATGAATTATTATTAATTATATGATTTAAATGATTCTACATGCTATCTAAGGTTCATGAAATTCTGTCACGATCTAAGCTAGGTCCTCGACGTGACATGCCGATCGAAATTCCAAATGACTCAAATCAAGCCATCTTAGCATATCATTAAGCATACATAAGACATTCAAGCACCAATTAACAAACAAAATAAAGTGGAAAATAAGTCGGTTGATAGTCTCAAAAGAAGAAAACCATCTTTAATATGAAATAAAAGATAACATAGACTCCATACATCTAGCATTGCCTCTGCGAAACATAGATGTCACACCTCCAAATCTATAAAGATGAATAGGCACTCGATGCACTCAAGACTTGAGAAAATCAACATATAACCTGTGCTTACTATGTATATGACTATGACAACTACAAAGCGGTGACGAGTTCATATAGACTGCAGAGATAAGAGGTCAAAATAGGTAGCGGTAAAACTTACATACCAGACTTGGCCATAAAGGCCACATCTATTAAGAGACATGATATAATTGAACTATATGCAATAAATCTACAAAGCCTCTATAAGATAGAAAATCTTAACATAGGTCGAGACAGGTCCTACCTTACGTTGAGGATTATACAACACAAAAATTCATATATTACAGACTCAGCAAAGCCTTGAATCAACTTGGAGCTCACCAAAAGTAGCTAAGTGTTGGGTGCACCTACTCAGGAGGTCTACTAGCTGGAGTATAACATCCCCTAAGAGGGATGTCAGTATGAAATAATGTACTAAATATGTCAGACAATAACACATGAAGTGCAAGTAGCAATATATAAATGCACTGATCATAATAAAAGACCACCTTTATTATACTTGTGGAATTATTACAATCTTTTTTTATACTTTAGTGCTATATAATTTTTCTAAGGCATGTAATACAAATGACCAATGGATTAGTATTAAAAGAGGAGTACCCATGCTAGACATTTTAACCCCTTAGATGCTATCCTCATAACCTTACAAATCGAGATGGACCTATGCTAGGCTCTCGCCCCTTGGCTGTCATCCTTGTGCACAAAGTGAGATCGAACTATTTTAAGCTTTTGCCCCTAGACTACCACCCACACTATAGATTGTTTCAAATTATTCTTTAATACCTTAAAATTGTTCTTTGGTGGTCATGATAATATTTGAGCTCTGGAACTATGTATCAGTAATATATGACATGATAATGGTCAATTAAGCCAATTCAATAATAAAAGAAGCTAATGTAATATTGATGTATTACTTAGGAGTTTAAATGATACAACTGCCCTCAATAAAAGTAGACTTCTCATGCTAGTTCTTGGAGAGTAAAGCTACAAATTTACTAATAAACACATTGCCACTATGTATCCTCTACTTGAAATAGCACTTGGGAAGCTCACTTGTTGACAGTGACATTAGTATTAGATTTCATGCCAAAGAAAAGGGAATTGAATAGTGTTACATACTTTGCTGTACCACCTTGTTATTACTTCTAAGTAATCTTCTTTCTTTTCAAATACTTATTTACAATCGAGTAGGTGACAAATCTAGTATTAATAGCTAATAAACACATTTAGGCAATTCAATCACACTAAAAAATAATATTTGGACAACAAGCCTGTAATTACCAAACTAAGGGTGTTCTTTCAACTTCTTCTTCTCTAGTTGCATTTGTGGTCATACCCCTTATCATAATATACATAAATCAATCCCTAAATATCATAATGTAGCAGGAGCAATGTGAACTTATGATATATAATCAATGTCTCATAAGTTTCTACTAACATTACATTTAAAAATTTTAAATCAGCTCACAAAAAAGAGGATTCTCTATAGTTGTCCCAACATTAACAAACCACTAGAACACCTTCCCAAGATTACACCATGTAAAAAGGGACTACTCCAACCTCATTGGCATATAGATAATGCCCTAATTAACTCAAGCACAAGAGAGGAAAAAAAGTGCAGTAACTTATCTTGTTGGGGATTCTTATTCTCGTAAATTATATTCTCCAAGAGCTTGAACTCTCCTTCAATCCTAGCTTGAGATGAAAGAGAATATTCTAGCACCCTAAGAGTTTTATTGGTGCTATTTGTAGATAAGAGAGAACCTCAGAAATCAGATTTTTTTTTCAAGGTAAAATATCTGAAATAGTTGGTCTCATTCCCTTTTAAAAGGATCTGATTTAGCCAAAGTTCTCCTTCATTTTTAGCCATATTTTATCAAGTAGGTGATGCACCTATTTGACCATTTAACTTGAAATTCTATGGACCTCAATTTATTAGGCCTTGGCTGCCAATTCTTCTTTTTCTCCTTTCACTTGGGTTGGGCTAGAATTATCAAGTGGTGGTTAGTGAACTTGGGCCCTATATGATGGTTAAACAAGTCTTAGTAGGTGGTGCATCTACTTGGTCCTTTAGGCTGGTCAAATTGTCTGAATAGGTGATGCACCTATTTGCTTACTTAAGTCAAGTAATCAACTTACTTATTTTATTTTCTAAATCTCAATCCTATATGTTGTATCTTAATACTTCGCTCTAAACTTTTAACCCAAATATCACCTTAGTATCTCATAATTAAATGCTTTTATCGAGTTTAACTTAGGCTTATACCCGCTAAAACATGTGGGACATCACAACACTCAGCTTGCAGTTTATAAAATCAAAATGATTTATACTTATTTTTTAAAATATTCTTTATTATTAACTATAATCTTTTCTCAATATCTTTTTTAAAGTAAAATTATCATCGGTCTAATTCAGATCATCACCATTTGTATGATAAACTTTATCCCTCACCTATACAATAAGACTATGTAAAGTGTCATATAAATTGGATTAACATATAGAAAATCCAGGGTATTGCAATAGGCAGGGGCTTAGGACATGTTCCATGCTCACTCTCAACAAAAAGAGAGAGATAGTCGCAAATAGTAACATAGATCAAAAGATAGTAAAATAGACTTGATAGTTTTGTCCTTGTAACATGAGGACTCACCAATCAATCTTCAAATGTAATTTTAAATTTAGCAATGAGTGGGATGAGATGGACTGTGCACCTTGCATTATGTTTGTCATGATCCAAGCCTAGGGCCTAGGTGCGACTTGGCGAATGGGAGCCCAAAGGTACCTCAAACAAGCCTCATAGCATTCTTACGCACATTCTTGATTGTGGAATATAATACAAGCACCAATTAGTCAAACTAAGGGGATTCCGGACTTAGGACACAAGCTATGGGGAAAAAAGATAAGGGATTTTCCATCATTATATATCATCAAATAATACTACGGGAAGGGAGTATGGGACACACTCTATGGGAAAATAAGAACTTGGGAAAAAACACCATCTCATAATCAGCATCATAAACATCAACATACATGGAATAAGGACTAAAGGATAAGTCTCCATATAATGTAAGCATCACATAACATACACAATATGAGTATCTAACAACACCTCTAAACATGAGTGGGGCAGGGGCAAGACATCTCCCAAGCTCATCCTCAAAAATAAGAAGTAAAGTAGTAATGTATAAACATACTAAGCTAGATAAAAAAATGGGAATTGCCCTCGAACTAGAGGATTCACCACAACGAAATGTCTTCACGAATCGAACTAGCCATGAGGAGGTGGATGACGATGTGCTTCTGTTTCTACATAGACAAGATGCATAATCATATACAATATCAATAAGCTCAATATGGCATGCATGAGTGATACTTTAGTCAAAACAAGCATGGATGGTAAAACATCAATGACATAACATACATATGTGGGAGGAGACCTTAACTGACATTTAAGACCACGTGATCAACTACATAACATCCAATATGTCAAGTTTTGCATGCATCATTTTTAATAATAAGTAAGGGTTTTATGGACCCACTAGCTATAGCCTACAAGGGCTCCTATGGTGGTACATAGTTAATGCGACAAAGGATTGCTACTAGAGTTTTGTCACGACCCAAAAATTGGACGTGATGACACTTGCTCAATTCCACCAGAACAAGTCAGCCTTAACCCAAAGGGATAATAAATATAACATACGGAAGCAACTAACTAGAGTAGATAACTAAAGCTTGAAAATTTCCATAAACTTAAATATCACCCAAGGATTGGTTGTCACACGTACAAGCCACTAGAAATACAAAAAATCAAAGAAATACAAGTCCAAACTATCCTTTTTCTCAAATAGAACAAGTACAGAAGAAATAGGAGCAAGAGAGTTAGCCAGATGACAACAGCTACCTCTCTACGTCTCCTGAGAATCCTCGACGAATCAAGAAATTACTTTTCACTGTTTGAATTCACCACCTACATGATTGTAGAATCAAGGGATGAGTACCAAATACCACACGGTACCCAGCAAGTCAACTAACAAAACAAAATAAGTCTAATAGAATACACAAACTCCTCTCTTCCCAGTCGATCTCCACGACTACAACCTGAACAGAGAGTTATTCCGTTCCAATAATATATAATACTTAATAAAAATGGTATTTTACCAATATCACAATTTCCATAAAGATAATATTTCATCATATCACAATTTCCAAAATCATAACTAATAATAATAGTATAATTAATCATAAAAATAACATCATGCTATACAATCATATGCAATAGTGAAATGCAATGCTTATGCAATAATCGCCGATAAAAACCTCAGCATCACTGAGAAATATATCAATATCCCATCATCGCCAACAGAAACCTCGGCATCACAATATCATCATAAACATGCCGGCAAAGACCTTGGCATCACAATATCATCATAAATTCGCCGGCGAAAACCTCGGCGTCACAATATCATAATTTCGTCGGCAAAGATCTCGGCATCATATCTCGACCGATAAAGACCTCGGTCCCAATATTTTTCTTCTCATTTGTATCAATATTCGGAATCAATATAAATATGCATGTCATGGAATAAATGAACATGATATGAATTCCACAAATACATTCGCTCATTATTTTCAACCACAATAATATATATATCAAAAATATAGAATTCTCATCACTTCGTCACATTTATCAATTCTAGTACCATAAGAACGCGCCAACTCGCATTCATGTTTTTAATCATCTCATTTCTTATGATATTAAAATATTTTACGTACCACACATAGGAGAAAGGAAAATTCGAGAATTCTACGAGAATTTCATAGTTTTGAAAGTCCACTTGCCTTAGTCAAATCACAGTCAATCTAATCCTTTGGCCTTTCCTTTTTGAATGAAATCCATAGCACCATGATCTAGTCAAATAAATTATCACACCTCAACTTAACTTTGATCCATCAAGATAAATTCATCAACATAATATTTTCATAATAAATTACTTAAAGTATATGAAAATAAACTCATTTATATAAAATATTTTATTATAAAAGATTTAGAAAATAGGA